>LPNX010958111.1:210980-284601 GCA_001517045.1 Pseudotsuga menziesii | reverse complement strand
CCCCCCCCCGAATTTCGCTAAAATTTGGGGGTGGTCTCCACACGTCCCCAATGTGTGTTTCCCTGCCCCCGTGCTCCCACGTCCCAAAAACTTGGGGGAACATTGCATTTTTCCAAATAGAGATGTTCTGGAACATGTTTATATATACTCGGAGAGAGCAAGACTGATTGATCCACAGTTGATTGGTGATCAGTTTGATGAGTTGTACAAGTTTAGTGCATAGCCCACGGTTGATGAATCGATCGAGGAACGAGAAGCTCCTGAGGCTGCAGTGGCGCCAAGGGTACAGTCTCGAGTTCTGATGGAAGAGAGGGAGTCTCTTCTGAGTACTGGCAGGAGGCTCAGCCAGCATGAGCGAACCAATGCTCAAGAGTGGGGAATTGATTCTCCTAGGAACTAGGGTTCAGGGTGGCTGCCAAAAGGTTATCTTCAGATTCGAGTTCAGTGCAAGTGGTAGCGTTGGTTCCAGGTTCAGAGGGAGCTCCTACAACGAACAGTGTGATGGATTTGAGGACAAAACCTGTTTATGATGGCAGTGAGTACCTCCCTCGCTAAGAGGGACTGTTAGAGATTTAGCTCTGGAGGCACTTCGCATGTTTTTTGCCTTGTATGTGAAAGTGACCATGCATTAGCTAGGCTACTTTACTTTGTAATGTTGTTTTATAAAGTTTAAAGTGACCCTTATGTAAATGGGACTTTTTATAAAGTATTCCCTTGTTTTTATTTTATAAAGTGACATTATGAGATAAAGTGCACTTGTTTCGTAAAGTAAATGTGACTTTATTAAAATTAAATGTAACCGCTTTTGGGGGGGAAGTTTCTCAACCCTTGATCTTGAAAAGACAAGATTTAATCTTGGCCTTTGGACTTAGGGAATGGGGAAAGTGAAAAGTCACTCTCAAGTTATAAGAGAGAGCCTAGGGTAGTGTGCAAGACAAGTTGAAGGAAAGCATTTCCAAGAGTGAGCATTTGGCTAGGTTATTTTCAGAGAGAGAGGGCGCTGGAATTTTTCTCAAATGGGCACGAATCCCAAGGTGAATTTTTTTCTCAAGAGAGCATGAATCCCAAGGAGCTGGGCAGTTTCCCAAGGCTTTTATCTATGTTGATTTGTACTATTCCGTACAGTTTGTACGGTACAGCAGTGGCACAGATTTTGAGAAACAATTTTTGGGCATGATTTTCGAGATAATTAAAAAAATCCTGGGCACGAAAATCTGTGCAATCCATACAATTTCGTACAATCTGTTGGGCACAAAAATCGAGATGGGCACAAAAATCGAGGTGGGCCTAGCAATCGAGAAATCTGGTACAGTCATTAATGTTGAAATAAATGTTGCTATAAATTTATTTTCTGCGTGATAAATGTTGCAATCAAATTTCTCTTGGACTGGTTTTTCCAAGGTCACATTAACTAAATTTCTGTTGTTTTATGGGTTTATCAGTCTGTTGTTTTTTATGTGTTTTTTTTCCGTTGCTACAGACTTAGTTTCAGTATTTCAACTTGTTGGGTTATTAATTTAAATGCATGAGAGGTGTTTTTATTAATGACAACTTTTAAGTCTGAAATCTGGGTAAAATAAGTGTTTGACAGAAGTCTGAAATTTTTGTCAATATTTCTACAGGGCGCATCTTTCTGTGGAGGAAGATTTAAGTTCTGTGGTTTTTCAGTTTTGACCTAAAAACTGTCGAGGTCAAGAACTACGATTCCACACTTTGAGACTTTATGTCCACCAATTGGGTTCGACCCACATGTTTCCTCCTTGAAGACTCCCAAGGAGATCTTTGAAGCCTTGACTGTACTGTGTGAAGGGAAGAACATGACCTTGAAAAAACAACTCAAGAATGTGAAAATGCAAATTTCAAAGACCATCCAATCTCACTTTACAAGGGTCTATCAGATCAAAGAACAGCTCGAAGCTATTGGGAATCAAATTGAAGAAGGTAGATTGGAAAAGATGGGCGAGAGCAAGAAAGAAGAACACTCTCACAAGAAGCCTAGAAGATTCCAGAAGGACTACTGAAATTACAGATGTTACACTTGTGATAAAAAGGGACATCTTGCAAGAGATTGCCCCAAAGGCAAAGGCCATATATAGAAAGTAAAGAAGAGGTATCATGCTCATGCTACAGAAGATGATGAACCAATTAAGAAGAGAGCAAGGGAAGACGATACAAGCGAAGAAGAATATGTGCTGACCGTTGATTTTTGTACCTAGGCAGATGTTCCCTAGGTGACTTTAATTTTTGCCTAAAGTCACTTTATGAGGGAAAAAGGTGACCCTCACATTAAAAGTCACTTAATGAGACTTTATAACAATAAAGTCACTTTTTGATAAATTTAAGTGGGTGAGTGATTTTATTTATGAGAAATAAATAAAAGTGATTTTCACTCTCAATCAATCTCATCCATTGGATTGATTCTTTCTCCACCATTGGATTAAGAAACTCACTTAGGGTAAACAAAAAGGCTGAGGGAGGCAAAAGGGCATTTTTCACTTTTTCATTTTCAGGAGAAGAGAAGAGCTGAGAGAGAGGCTGGGTCGAGTTGCTGAGAAGGGTACGATTTTTCCAGGAAAGAGAGCTGCTAATGCACAGAAATCGATGAGCATTCACCTTCATTTAATGCTGGTACGACTGCACTGAAATCGAGGAGTACGGCCTTCATTTATTGAACTGTACGGCTGCATTTATTGCTCATGAAATCGTGGTACGGCCTGTAGAGTACGGCCTTCATTAATGCTGCACAGAAATCGAGGTACGGTCATTTATTACTGCACAAAAATCGAGGTACGGCTGCATTAAATCCCTGCACAGTTTTCGAGGTACGGACAGCATTGTTTTGGCACTGTTTTCGAGGATGTACGGCTGAGTTTTAATGTTGTACGGTCTGCAAATTTTAGGCTCTGATTTTTTTAATGTACGGCTGGTATTTTTGCTGAAGTACAGTGCCTAGATTTTGAGATAAAATCTGATGTGGAGATAAGTGATGTTTTCACTGTATTTGCTGTCCTTTATTTTGCTGAAGAAATAAAAATCTCTCCTCTCTCTGACTGGTTTTCCCCGTGGGGGTTTTTCCAGGGCTGATTAGCCAAAAATCTCTGAGTAAATTTTATGGTGTGCATGCATTTGTTTTCAGCCTGTTAGTGTTTTTCTGCGTGTTTAAAATTGTTCAGGAAAATTTTTAAGTAGCTTCAAGCCTATGCAAAACCGGCTGAAGTGAAAAACACAAATTGTTCATTTAAACCAGCAAGCAGTAAAACTCAGTTTTTCAACACTGACATCTACTTTTACAGAGACTATCACTCATGAAAGTGACAATAGTTTGTTTATAAGCACTTGACAGAGAAGGATTCACCTCATAAGGTGAAACTTGAAGATGATTATCAATATCCCATTAATGGGGTTAGGAGAAGCCTTCTACTAAGTTGGATTTTGGGAAACACATGAAGATGAAGAACATGCTATATGGACCTGATTTGATGAAAGAACTCATCCCAGTATTGGATAAGAAGGGATTCAAAGTTTTTGTCATCAATGGAGAAGTTCCCATATGGACAAAAAGAAATACCATTGATGAGACAGTCATGATTGGTGTTCAAGAAGAAGGGACGCTCAAATTCAACACTAAGTGAACTATGGTGTAGAAGACTTGCTCAACATTGTCGATCATGAGCAATATGGTCACAAGTCCTCAAAATCAGATGATGAAATAGAGCACGTTGTTAGAGACTCCAGTAATTCCTACAAGGAGACAAAGATCAAAAGGGAGCCAAACAAACAAACAAACAAAGATAAGTATTTTTGTCATTTCCTGTATTGTTTAAATGATATTGTTCAGTAGCGTACATATTTGTGTTCCTAGAATTAGGAAATGTATTATACATGTTAGAGTTCACATGCATATTAGTGAGTGCATTAATGAACAATATACTACTAATATGCATGTGATGGGTAAGTAGCCTATGGTAGCCTATGGTAACGCACAACACTCCATGAGGCATTATTTCTTATCTAGAATGAAACCTTTTTGCTGACATGTTGAGAGCAGTGCACACTCTTAATTATGTTCGGGTAGAGATGGAAGGCATCTAGAAAGTTACCATATGTATATGGAATATGGATGAATGTTGTGCTAAAGCATTGGCTAAAATGGTTGCATAACTGTGTGATGTATGCATTGATATTGCAATGTCAATGTGATTTTATGATTATGAAATGTTATGATTTAATAATTATGAAATGTGACTAATAATGCAACTGAAATTGACTTGTAGGAAAGATTGTGTAAAATCACCTATAAGAGAAGAATGATGAGACTTGTTCGAAAGAACACGTGACAACGGTTCAGCTATAACATTCAAAGAAGATTTATGAAATCAAGCATTCTACAGAAGTAAACAGCAAGGTTCATGGTTTCTCTCAGAAAGAGGGAGTCGATTATGACAAAATGTCTACTCTAGTAACTAGTCACACTTCTTCAGTAATGAATATTACACTATATAGATGGTGTAATCATAGTAGAAGTGTATATTGAGCAACCTCCAAGACTTGGGACTCTCTACAAAGAGTCACATGTGAGCATATTGAAGAAGGCTTTGTACGGGCTTAGAAGGCACACATGACATATAGTTACATGACGAGCTTGAGGAGCACCTAGTGTGATGTATATCTCAACCTTTGCAACAAGGTTGAAGATCGCAGCCTATAGAGGACGAGAAGCTCATAGATGGGTGCAAGAGGGAACTTGAAACATAGTTCGAGATCTTGGCATCCAGTGACCTTGAGAAATGACATAAATGGATACAAAGAAGATCAACAACAGAGAAGGCTACCAGTCACTCCAGTACAAAATGTCCTGATGCAAAGGGCACAAGTTGCAGAGGAAGGATATTGCTCAATTCAGAGGGAGTAGGAAAGCTTCACTTCAGAGGGAGTAACTACAACACAGATTGATAGACATTATCATTTAACTTCTACCCAGGCAAGGGTTGTTTGCCTCAGTATCTCAGGGATATGCTCAGAGTGATATCGAATGTCTTCCCTCGGTGAGAGGGAGTAGATCTCAAAGTTCAAGAATCTTGTCGTTGTTCTTGGGATTAGTGGTGTGGCAGAGTCCAAAAGAGACTTTCCTTAGTCAAGGAAAATATACAATGGAGATCCTAAAGAGATTTGGGATGATGGACTGAGAGGCTATAACAACACTAATAGCATCAAACTTGAAGTTGTTGCGTGATACTACTTCAAAGACAATTGATGCCACAGTATACAGACAGATGATTGGTTTGTTGATGTACTTGACGAACACAAGGCCGGATATAGGCTTTGCTATGAACACTTTGAATTAGTACATGGTAGAGCCAAGACGCGTTCACCAGATTGTTGCAAAGCATGTGTTGAGGTACCTAAAGGGTACGATTGACTATGGCCTCGGATATGCGACAGATCAGAAGATTAGCCTACAGGGTTATGTTGACTCAGATTGGGTTAGTAGTGCCACGGATAAGAAGAGCACTTCAAGGTGCTACTTCAATTTGGGGTTTGGTATGATTTCCTGGTTCAGCAGGAAGCAGACGAGTGTAGCACTAAGCATAGTCGAGGCAAAGTACATTACAGCTTATTCAGCTAGTTGTGAGGCAGTGTGGCATAGAAAACTACTTGCAGGATTGTTCGATGTCAAGTTAGAGACGACTTGTGTATTCTATGACAACCAAATATGTGTGAAGTTGTTCGAGAACTCTATGTTCCATGAAAAGTCGAAGCACATCGAGATCAAGTATCACTATATCGGGATATGGTGCAGAGAGTAGTGAAGCTCCAACATATTGCGACAAATGAGCAGATAGTCGATGTATTGACCAAGCCTATATCAAGACTGAAGTTTGAGTACTTCAGGGACAAGCTTGGAGTTGTCCAGATCGGTGTCCATCACAAGAGGGAGTGATGAGTCTTGACAAATTAGTGGTCTTCACATCCAGCATGAAAAAGGATTGGCTCTGTGGAAGACGTGTGGTCTTCACATCCAGCATGAAAAAAAGGGTTGACTCTGTGGAAGATGTGTGATCTTTGCGTCCAGCATGAAAAAGGATGAGACTCACATCCAGTATGAAAAAGGATTAGCTCTGTAAAGATGCGCATCCAATATGAAAAAGGATTGCCTCTGTAAAGATGCGCATCCAATATGAAAAAGGATTGGCACTGTGAAGATATGTATCCAGTATGAAAAAGGACTAGCACTGCAGGGATAGGCATCTAGTATGAAAAAGGATTGGCACTGCGGAGATATGCATCTAGTATGAAAAAAGACTGGCACTGTAGGGATAGGAATCCGGTATGAAAAAGGACTGGCACAGCGGAGATGTGCATCCAACATGAAAAAGGGTTGGCATTGTACAAGGTACATCCAGCATGAAAAAGGGTTTGCACTATACGAGATACATCCAGCATGAAAAAAGGTTGGCATTGTATGGACATGTCGAGCTACATCCAACATGAAAAAGGGTTGACTATGTAGAGGTACACCCAGCATGAAAAAGGGTTGGTTGCTCTACGGATATACATCCAGCATAAAAAAAGGTTGGCTCTGTAGAGGTACACCCAACATGAAATAGGGTTGGTTGTTGTACAGATATACATCCAGCATAAAAAAGGGTTGGCTCTGTAGAGGTACACCCTGCATGAAAAAGGGTTGGTTGTTGTACGGATATACATCCAGCATGAAAAGGGTTGGCTCTGTAGAAGTACACCCAACAATAAAAAGGGTTGAGTGTTGTATGGATATACATCCAGCATGAAAAAGGGTTGAGTGTTGTATGGATATACATCCAGCATGAAAAAGGGTTGATGTTGTAGAGGTACATCCAACATGAAAAAGCCCTGACACTGTACGGATGGGTAGAGGTACATCCAGCATGAAAAAGGGTTGGCATTGTACGAATACGTGGCACGAAAAAGGGTTGGCTTTGTAGAACTTCGGATGATGTATAGGTTCGAGAGATGTCACAAGTAAATGGCTCGAGTATCGAGATGCAGTAGCAGTGATGTGATCCAGTGATAATGTCCAGCGATGATGAACAGTAATGATGATTGTGATTGAAGAATACCTTCCTTGTTAAGAGGGACCGTTGAAGATTGTGTAACTTCGGAAGATATTCTTACTGTACTTTTATTGTATTATTGTTGTACCTCCTTCAAGAGATGTTATTGATGTAATTGGTAATGTAAAAGTCTCGTAAGAATCAATGTAAACCTTCCGTTGTAAGTCGGGTCAATAGTACCCAAAAGAAATATTATATGAATGTTATCTTGAGTCTTCCTAAAAAGATCGGCCTAGTAAGAGTAAAAAGTCAACCCAGTCAGGGAAAAAGGTCACACACATAATGTGTATAAATAGAGAGGGAACACCTCTCATTTGGACACACAACTCACTAAAGCAAGTGCACATGAGAGAGAAGTTGTTTTTGTCTTTAGGGTTTATCTTATCTTGGCTTGGCATTGCACTTGGTGACGAAATCTATACTAAAGAAGTTGTTGGGTTTTCTCCCTTGTGGATTCCCAGAGAAAAATCTTTGTGTTCTTTTGTGCTGTTATACTTGTCTTTCTTTCAGTGATCCTATTGCTTATGGTTATGATGAAATAATGCTCATTGTTTGAAGATCTAATATAACCATTAAAATTCTAGCATTTGTGTGTATCATGGGGGGAGGGCTAGTTATCTGTTAGAAAGTGTGATAGGTCAATCACCCAACACCTACTTCAAGCGAGCTTCAGATCATTTATATATGGCATGAGATCACCCAGACATGTTAGCCCTTGCACCCGATAAAGGAGTACATCCCCCTCACCATTCCCCAATAAAATGTCATAGACAAATGTCCAAGATTGGGTTTATCCCTCCTCGAGGAATCCATCACCTCCAGATGTTGGGAAAACTTCAACAAAATTCATTCAGCTTCCCCCTAGGGCAGTCCAACACGACCCTCTAATCCCTAGACATTCTCCAAAAGACAAAGTTAAGATCAAAATGGGTGCTTCCACAGCAGCTAGCAGACCTGCAAGTTTCTCCTTTGATTCTGAAGCAAACCAGGATATATTTATTTTTGGCCTTTTCTCATTATCTAGCCAGCCGTCTATTCTAAAGCGGTGCTTGTTCTTCTTCTCATCTTATGTAGGAATGATCTATACTTCATTGTAGAGGATTTACTTATTTGGTTTTATCCCTTTGTTGTTATTACATTAATTGTCCTTTTACTTGTCTATATTCTTGTTTTCTGTCTGTCCTTTTCAAGAGATGTCGTAAGCACTCCAGCATTGTAATTGCCCCTTGTACTTTTGTGTCCCATCAACCCAGTTTGCTTATTTGTGGACATCAATATAATTTCATACTTTCTACAGATATCATGCCCTAATGGAGATGATAATGATTGGACTATTAATTTTACGTATGTAACATTTTTTAAGTGAAATTTAGAAATTTCAATTTGGAAAGAGAGATTGGCATTAAAAGCTTAGAATTCAAGGAGGTGACAGTTAGAAATGCAACTTCTTCCCTATATATCTAAATGTTTCTTTAAGAAACTTCTAAAGCTGAGGGAGCTTATGCTTGATAAGTGCACATTGCACATTATATTGTATTAATATCAATTGGAAATATTCCTGGCTTTTTCTGCATTTGATCTTGTCAAACTCTATGGGCCGGCATCATTGTTAAGGACACAGGCTTGCATCATGAACTGTGACTCAAATAAACCCACCAAAATCCAGCTTTAGATTTAAGTATCTATGCAAATCTGGTGACCAGAGTCAATTTTAACCATTTCGAACTATAGAATCCTGGTACCAAGCCGATCAATTTTTGGTTTCAAAGCTCATCGGATTTCTGATCATGTATTTGGTATCACAGCTGGTTCCAAACCAACAGACTCTGCAACACTAAATGCTGGACTGGTCCCTGGAGAGTTGAGACCGGACAAGAAGCCAATATTATGCAGCTGGAGAACAAACTGTGAAAACAGAAATTCCTAATAGAAGGTGGGAGCACAAGGCCGAAAATGGACTCGAAGGTTGTGTTTGAAGTGTTGACTCGAACACTGCAATCTTGGATCGATTTTGTTCTATGGACATGATTCTGGAACTTGTGTTGTAATCCCTTCTGCTTAAGTGGTGATTTTTTGAAACAATACAACTTGTACTTATTGGTTTTCCATGTCGTCTTTTGGATTCCATTTATGAAGAATTGTCAATCTTCACTTCCACTTTTTGCAATTCCTAAACATGTGGATGCAATAACTATTCTGTCATCTTGTTTGACAACAATGGGCCGACTATATTCAACATTATTTGGAATGTAACCAACAATTGAAAAGAGCACCACGTCTGCATAACTATCTACACTTGTGTTTGTAGAACCATTTAGGAATTTTGGCCTTATGCTCCCACAAAGCTGCCCTCAAGGGAAGGGCAATGTTACATAAATAATAATAATAATAATAAATACATACATAAACAATAAATAAATTAATAATCAACTAAATAATTATTATTAACGTAAAGAGGACACGACTCCTCCAAATAGATGCCTAAGCCATATTTAAAGGCAGGCTTTCAATTGTAAATATCATCAATCATTTTATTCAATATGTATTATTTATTATGAAGATGGATCTCTTCTTTATCCGGATACGGATTCGTCCATCACAGACGGATTCGGTGTTACTCTGTGACACTGAATGCTGGATTGGTGCCTGGAGAGTCGAGACCAGACAAGACGCCAATATTATGCAGCTGGAGAGGAAACTGTGAAAATAGAAACTCCTAATAGAAGGTGGGAGCACAAGGCCAAAAATGGACATGAAGAGTCTCCGCAGCACCTAAGACAAGAAACATCTTTATCCTAGCAAAGAAGATGAGCAAGGAAGCCAGTATTATTTTGGGAAGACAAACAACATTATCCTGACAAAGGAGGAAACTAGATCAATTTTGGTAAGCAACGCAAGACATCCATCATAGTCACTAACCAATATAGAAACACGGTCCATTTAGGAGACCATGGACTTCTTAAAAGTCCTGTCTACGAGATGGAGCTAGCTGCCAATGACCAAAATGTCTTTCAACAGCATGTCCAGCAGTTATACAGGATGAATCCAAGAATAGAGAACATGGAATCAATGGAGTTAACCAATAATGTTTAGTTTGGGGCAATAATGAATGAACAAAAGGGGAATATGTAGGCATTTTGTCCAGCTGGTTCAGTGAATTCTTGAAGCACAAGTACCTAGAGATTATGACACAACATTGTTGCAAGTGTTTAGCAGGATCTGCAATCAATTTTTCCTAGTTTTTAAAGGATTAAAACTTTGGGTGCCACGTTTATGATAGAAGTAATAGTGGTTTTACTGTATAGGGGCTTTGATAAAGCACCCTTCTAATGGTCAATGTAGCTATACAGGATGAATCCAAGAATAGAGAACATGGAATCAATGGATTTAACCAATAATGTTTAGTTTGGGGCAATAGTGAATGAACAAAAGGGGAATATGTAGGAATTTTGTCCAGCTGGTTCAGTGAACTCTTGAAGCAGAAGAACCTAGAGATTATGACACAGCATAGTTGCAAGTGTTTAGCAGGATCTGCAATCAAATTTTCCAAGTTTTCATAAGGATTAAAACTTTGGGTGTCACGTTTATGATAGAAGTAATAGAGGTTTTACTGTATAGGAGCTTTGATAAAGCACCCTTCTAATGATCAATGTAGTTATCAAGTGGTTACAATTTAATAAACCTCTTCAAAAAAACGAGGGAGGACTTTTGACTCATAAAAATCAAGTTTTGCAGCTCTTATCCTCCAAGCTTGTCATTTGTTCCAATCTAATTAAGGAATATAATGATAGACTTGGTCCTCAACTGAAAAGCCAAATCAGGTTACAGACATGATATTAGACCTACATAATATGGTTTTTGAGAGTCAAAATCAAAGACTCTAAAAAACAAATGGCATCACAGATCAGTTTAACCAAAAAAGCAAAGAAAAATAATAATCTGAATAGCTACAACTGATATTATACCAGAATCCCTAAGTTTTTAAGTTGATCATCTGCCTTCGTAAATTTTACTGCCTTTTTCCAGATAAGCTTTTGCAAATCTTTGTGAAGGCCATTCATCTCATAAGTGGTGTCATTAACAACAGTCTCCTTTTGCATGGATTCACGCTCGATATGGGTTCCAGCAAATCGGCATGCTACCCCATATTGGCATGGCTCTGGTTTATACAAAAAGGGGCACTTTCCAGGCAGATCTGGTGGTTTCTGCACAACAGTGCAAACAAAATCATGTTCATAAGATTTGAATAAGGGACGATATAAATGCAAAGGAGCATGCAGTATATCACAAAAGCAACCAACTTTGCTTAAGATACTCCAATGCAAAACACTTTTGAACAAGCAAACTGACTTCTGTGCCAGCATACCTGCGCCAGAAAACCTTCCAAGTCGTGACTATAACGGCAATTTCCTCCATACTTACATGCTTCAACAACTCCTGCCTTTGCTACAGCAACACATATATTTTGTGCTGATTTCTTTTCCTGGAACCAAAAAGAGATTTAAAGAACAGACTATGGATAAAGTTCAACATATTTTCTATTTATATGCTATACATAAATAATTGTCCTGAATCAAAGGAATAGCCATCAGAACAAAATAAAGTCATAGAAAACTTTAAATTTGGCCAGTAAGAAGATTAAAGCAAGGAAGTTAACAAAATGCTAATAATTGATGAAGGAAACTTTAACAAAAAGTACCTTTGGAAAAATCAAATACCATTAAACTATTATTTGCAGTGGCTCTGGTAGCTACACCTGTTATTTATATTGGCTTGGTTAGAATACAAATCAATGCCTATAGATTGAAAGCAAGCACACACTCAGACAAATTGCTAAAACGTTTTCAGGAAAACAAGAACAAAACCCTCACCCTTCAAACTCATTACTAAAGCATGCACGTGAAAAAAGTAGTCCAAGAAATCTACAGCTGTCATTGTAATCCTTACTATGAAGTGAAAAATATAAATACTTCAAAAAATATATATGCTTCACTTTCAAATGGAAAAAGACTCTGCTGACAAGATGTCTTAATACAATTATACGAGCTAAGTAGCTACCATAATACTTCATATAAGCAGGCCAGTAAGGAAGATTGGATAAGCTCTCTGGCATGAAAGGTGAAGTTTCAAGGCCTCTATCTAGGCTAGCCAAATAATGTAATATCCTGGTTTCAACCCTCGTATATATTTGATCAGATTATGATATTATATGAATAATAATCGCAAGGTCAATTGTTGGGTATTAAACCAACTAGGCTGAGTCTAAAAACACACCAGTATTGTATATAGTATGATAATAAAAAGATAACATGATTTTATTCATGTCCATCAAATGATAACAAAAGTAGGTCAGTAGGACTAAAAACATCCAGTGTAGGTACAAAGTGGGAGTGTGCAACTCCTAGAACAATACTGAATGATACAAAAGATAAAGAACTAAGCGTCCAGATAAACACACCAGTAGTGTATTTTCCCTTAGTTTTTCTTAATTCCCGAAAAATTAATTTTTCGCATAAACTTAGGCTATTAATAGTTTAATTCGGAAAATTCAAAATGTCATAAAAGTGTGTTCTAGAGGGGGAATTTTCCATGGGGGTGCTCGTTTTCAAACTCAGACCACTCTCTTTACCCCAAAACCCACTTTTCTTAGGTTTTAAGTGATTATTCATCACTTAAGTGAAGATGTCTCCAAAAAGAGGTAAAAAGTGAATAAAAAATTAGAAAAAGGGAAAATATGGAGAAAAAACACATCCCTAAATCAGTGGGAACTTGTCCCAAACATGTTTCGTGTTAACTAAGGATGAAGTTGGGGGTAATTGGAGACCAAATCAAGATCAAATCGGCTTGATTCTAATCAAATCCATGAGGGGGCGAATTTATCCTTAGAGGGGCACATTTATCCATGAAAGAGCTCACCTCTTATTGTATAAGTGTCACAGAAAGAAGGGGGTTGACCTACTTTGTGAGAGGTGGCGCCTACCACCTCTAGTTCGCCCCCAATCATCTAAAAAAGATCCAACAATTGGAAATCCACCCCCCTTGGGGTTTGCTCTCATTTTTCCTATTTAAGCGAGGCTTTCTTCCTTATTTCAATGGAAGGAAGGAACCTCTGCTCATATGTTTTGTAATTGTTTATCATTTTCATGAATAAAGATTGGAACTTTGGAGGTCATGCTAGTGGTGCAAGTTCTCATTGTTGTGAATGTTTAGCTCTTGAACCCAAGTGATATTTGTTTGTATTTAAGTTCTTTTCATACATTTATTGATTAATCTAGCTTGAGAAGATTATATACTAATCCATGGAATAAGCATTTGAAAGTTCAATTTGTTTATTTATGAGTAGTTATCTAAGATCCAAACGTTGCATGTTGTAGTTGGTTATACTTATGCGCTCTTGACTTTATTTAATCTACCATCCTAGATCTAATCACTTATTTGAAGGGTTCTTTATTGTGTAGATCACCAAGCGTGGAGTAAGATTGGAGCTCGGTTGCATCTTGTCTTCTTCACCACATATTTTGGATCTAATGTTTCTTGTTTTTCATGCATCCTCATCCTCGATCTTGTTCAAGCTTGGGCTTGAGTTCCTTCTCTTTCCTTCTTCAAAACTACAAATCTATTTCTTTCTGGTTACCTTCATTTCACAAACAAATCGTATGCTAAAGTTCATCATTTTTATTTACTTGTTTGATTAGATCTAAAAAGTGCTTTTAAGTTTACATTCTAAGCTTAGATCTAGTTCATTGCTCTTTGTGCTTGATACCTAAAATGTTTCCTATCTTCTACAAGCACTATGTAGGTGTATTTTAATGTGTTTTTAGCTAACTATTAACCTTTTTTGTGATTTTTGCTTGCTAGTTTTGAGCAGGTTTTAGGAAAAAGAGAGGGAAAGGCTACCGAAAATTAGATTTTTTGGCCATCCGAAGCACCCACAGTTCATCCCTCTTCCCCCTCCTTCATTCCTCTTCTCCCCCAACGCTTGTAAAACCCTTTTTGATCCATTTTTCAAGTGTCAAAAAAGGTATTTCTTTTTTTAATACCATTGTAATAAATCTTAATAAAAAAGCAAGTGGGATTACGACTCCCACACCCTCCTTCCCCCATTTGGGAGAAGCCTCTATCTGTCCATTTATTTTCTTTATACCCGCAAAGTATTTAAAGTTGTTTCATTTTTTCCTTTTTACAATAAAATAGATCAATCGTTTTGCTTTAAGTTTCATCTTTTCTTTCTCACAAAATCGAACATTAACCCAACCTTGCTCTCTCGAGTACGGTCTTCAAGCTTGAAAGAGACTCTTGGTGGTAGTAATTAGTCTCATGATTTCCCTGTTGTGCATTTACAATCTTTAATCGTAATCAACATTTTCCATTTCTGTGTATGCTCTTTCCCATCACAAGTTTGCCCTGAGCTTTGGGGTAATCAAAAGCAGGAGTGTGCACTAATTAATTTCTCACATCTCACTAAGTAAACTCACATTAAGAAAATATACATCATGTAAACATACAGAAATCCGACGTATCAATCTCTAACATTGTGTGGGAAAATTCTTCAAAGGAAGCAAGAACCATTGGATAGTGATCTTGGGATATCGTCAAGCTGCACCCTTGATTGGTGTAGTGTTGGACACCTCTATGAGACTCTGATCTAGCCCACATTTCCATGTGTGGAACCACCTTTGTCATAATTCGGACATACTCTCAAGTACCTTTTATCGAGAATCCCCTTCCCATAATCTACTCATCACCATAATAAATTAAAACTGACCAAGTACACTGCAAAACATTTTTCATTTTCAACAACACTTATTTACTTTGACTCCATTTTGGCACTGGTTTAATTCGTATCCCTATATCTACTTCCAATCATCTCATGTTATGAATGCCATATCTTTTTATGTTGTCGAACTAAACTATAAATTGCAATAGCTTGCTTCAGTCAATCACTTAAAAACTTCTAAAAAACAATCCCATCCACAACTAATAACTAATAAGAGCTTGTTAGGAGTTTGCCTAAACGGAGGAGTCAGGATCAGATGACCGCACCTGACTCAAGACTTGCCCCCAAGGACGCACCGAGTAGCTTGAATATTTATGTTGCGTTAACCCCCCATGTGCGTGTAAGGCGGCAACAAATGGGTTATCTGAATAAACTAGCCAAAGTCTAAAGCTCCCTGAAAAGACAATGGAAACGCCCTCGAAGCTCATGGTAAACAAGGAAGCAAAAAATGAAGTGTTCCTTAGTCTCAACCTCTTGAACATGGGACACCTGGCAAATCGTATCACGTCAATCAATCTGGTGATCCATCTCCACACTAACTCTATGAGAGCCTACCCTAAACTGGCCCAAGAGAATACAAAGACTGTGCACCCAAAGGCAGAGTGTGTAATGGGGTCGAACAATGAGCCCATCCCTCAAATCCATGAAGTGCCCAGCATAGAAGGCCATCTTTGGACGTAACCACACTAAGGGTTGATCCAAATGACTTGCAAAACTACCTATAGACATCATGACAAATTATCTTGTCCATCTCCTACCTAGTAGTAAAGAGGTGGTCAAGTGCATCCAAGGAGTGTATCTAAACAAGGGAAGTCAATCCATCATAATACCAATAGAGTCCAAAAGGTCCAAGACCCCCACAAACCAATAACAAGGGTTGGCTGAGGACATGGACTCTGATAAATAGTAGAAAAAAAACAGAGACCTGTCCCATCCCTTTGCCAAGTCAGCGAAGCTCCGAATGCAATGTAGGAATGAGACAAGACTTAATACAATCTCAAGCCAAAAGGACTGGGCACCAAACTCCGCAAGTATGATGGGTTGAGGGATTATCTTCTTGCATCTGATGATGCAATGAACAAGGGGGTTATACACCCTCTCTATCAAGGCCCAATCAAACTCTAACAAGCAAGGTCCCCAAGCCTCTGAACCATAGAAAATTGTAGGTTGGACAAGGGTGTCCATGAGAAACATTTTGGATGATATGACCTAGAAATGGTTCTAGAAACAATCTCTCGAGGAGGGCTAAGAATTTGTAGCCCTCGTTGACTCATGGCTAAAGGGAATACCATAAACCAAAAGGAAGTACCATGAACTATACCCTAAGGAAGTGTTGCCCACCTATTTCGACTAGGTGGCAACCTCATGTACATTGAAGATGTACATTTTGTGCAGTTTGTACCATGGAAAAATCCTAGGGATTTTTCACTCAGCAGGGCAATTCTGCCCCTTTTGTACACGAAATGTCTACTCCCTTGCGTGGGATAATTAATGTAACTTTATGTGTTATCACCAACCTTGTAGTTGCCTATGTATGATGGATCCAGGATGGATGGTAGAGGGGCAAGCAACTAGGGAGGTGGAACCAAGACTGCCTAGACTCCCAAATGGATGGTTGTCACGTCAATCAAGGCAGTCTTCGCTTTATGTTACATAAGTCCAAGACAACAACGAGGGAAACCCAGATCTACTCCTGACAGGAGAGATCAAACCTAGATACCAGATCAGATCAAATATGGCTTTGAGGTACATAAGGTGTAAGGTAAATGGAAAGCCTAGCTCTAGGGTTAGGTACTAGCAACTGATGAAGATAACCATTGTCTTTGGAAACCTAACTGAGACAGGGTGAGCAAGGACAGAGTTGGGACTGTCTAGTACCAAGGAGATAGACTCAGTGAAAGATATGAAAGTATCAGGTTACCTGAGTTATCAAGGAATGGTCAACTTTTGAGGGAAAGAGGTCAAGAAAGCGCTAGCACTATGCTTGGAGATCGGTGCCTGTTCAGCCTTAGGTAATGGAGTCAGTATAAGCACAACATTTTAGTGAACCCACCTGGGATATGCCCTAATCTATGGACCCAAAAAAGTATTTGGCTCGAAAGATTCAAGTTACAAGGAAAACAACAGAAGGAGGGCTAGCGCTAGGGTTTATAGAGGCAGATCTGCAGATCTAGGGCAACCAGGGGACTATTAACTCAGCGTTGGAGTGGAGATGAGATCAGGATTGCTCGAACTACAAACCCAAGTCAAAAAATTTCAGGAAAAATCAGATCTGGAAAAGTCAAAATCTAATGAGGGATGCTCAGAGGCTGAAAGTCAGTTTTCCAGATCTAGGGCTACCTAGTAGGAACTAGCTCAGCGTTGGGGGTGTTCTGGAATGAGGGAGACCCGATCTACAAACCCACGAGATTATTTTCCGGAAAAAAATAAACTCTGGAAAAAGTCAAAATTTTAGTGGGGTGCTAGGGTTTGAACAGTCAAAAATTCAGATCTAGGGCAAACCAGTCACAATTTGGACAGTGTTGAGGATGATTCAATGAGGGGGATGCCCGATCTACAAAACCCAGAAATGGTTTGTTCAAAGATCAAGCGGTTCCACCATTAAATATTTTTGGATTTTTATTATTTAGGGGCTTTTTCAAAAAAATTGAAAAAAAAGAAGGTACAATAGATCGAGATCTGCAAGAGAAGAGACTTACCTGTTATATCTTACCTGGAAATGCTTGTAGATGCCTTGATGGTGATGATCCCTGCCATCCCGGTCAATTCTGGAAGATATGAGTGAGTTCTAGGACCAACGTTGTGCTCCAAGTGACCAATGTGCCCTCTCTCCTGCACAAGCAAACGTCAACAATATCAAATTTGGCGTATCATGAATGAAAAGCAAGATCTACAGAAAAGTAACAAGATGCAATCATAGATAACAATGAAACTAATGAAAACCCTCTTCCACAGACAAAACCAGTCCAAGCGAGTTGAGGTCCCCCTGCAAGAACGCCCAAGATGAAGTCGCCCTCCTCTAGACAAGACAAAGATCCCGAAAAAAGAGTATAGATCTCACAAAATATTTCGAATGCTAGGAAGCAAAAGATTTTCCAATCACCACCAAAGAACACCAGATGCAAAGCAGATCCAGAAATATCCACAAAAAAATCTTTCTATTAATCAGATCCAAGAGCCAAAGACCCCTGACAAATGAGAAGGTCTCTCCTTTAAATAGAACTGAGAGAACCAAAATCCTAACCACTTTCAAAACGAGTGGCTAAGATTAAAAGATAAAATGTTCTAATCAATGGTTGAGATGAGCTCAACATACAATGCATGGATCAATATAACCATAAAGTACTAAAGTGGACTAAATCACCCATGAGGGTACCCCACTCAACAAGTAATAAATGAAGCACATGGTGGGTCCATGGAGTGTTAACTAACTCCCTCTGGGTGCCCCATTGCACGATAAAATAACATAATATTTTAATTTTTTGACTTTGTGCCTCTTTGAGGAAATCGTGAGCCTCCCAAAAGCTCCAGAAAATAATATAAAAATGCCCAAAAAATAGATGTGGGCCCAATTAGGTGCTGCAACTACTGGAGAAGGTGCGGAGGACATCATTCTCATCATCATGACTCATCCCATGTCATTTCCTTGCCTCAGTAGCCCAAATCGATTTCTTCAACAGCCATTTAATCATTTTTTAATCTGCCTCGGGAAATGTGAACCTGCCAAAACAGCCTCCTAGGGTGCCTGCGTTGTCAAAGTGCATGCATTGTCAAACTGAGCCCACCAGGCTCTCTAGGATGGGGGTACTATGGTACAATCAAGTGGTTGCAACCCCTATGCCCCATACAGCACCCTAAGAGATCCAAATAAAACATCTCCCTGCTCAAACACATCATACTGTGAAGCAAAACTGCATCAGAAAGGTAAAATGAGCCTGATCATCCCTGTAAATGCCTGAAACTGAAAATAAGCTATCTCATTAGACTTGGAGAGTCCAAATCCATCTAGGGTGTATACTCATACCCCTCTTAGGTCTCTACCTGATTATCAACCCTATCCAATAGACAATATAACCATCTGTAAATGATCAAATACCAATAATATAACTCAGACTATCATCCATCTGCTGCAAGTGTTATAAGGCTAAGACATGCTCTACAACTCATTTAAGCAACAATCACAACAAGTAGCAGTCATTTCACTAGCGGTACATCAACCAAATACATAAATAGGGTTTTATTTATTATTACTTAGACTTGACTTTCAGGACTATACTCACTTCATAGTTGTAGTCTATAGTGAAGGGTGAAAGCTGAAATTGACAAGGCTAGGGCAAAGGATGACTTCCTACTTAACATCATGACTCTTTGGATATGGAAAGGAAAAACTCACTATAACCACATGCTGGACAAACAACAACACAAGGAATGGCAGTGTCTCACAAATGGTTGAGTTGTTCAGAGAGTGCTTAGTCAGCTTAGGCATCATGTCTACATCAAGTTTGATCTAGTTTCATTAGGATCATCAATTTTATTTCCATGGCCTTTTTGCCTATATGACCTTCTGGGGACTTCACCGATGCTTAAAAGCACAGCTAACTGCAGCTTTCATCCAGGACATTCAAATTTATAAGGTCATCAATATTTGGATATAACATATATTTAACCATTGCTTTTTGAACCTTTTCTTATACCCTTCAAGGAGTATTTTAGCATTTCATTGCTCTTGCCCCTTCTTTCACATATGTTAAGAAACAAAGTTTTAGCATTTTCATTTTCCATGGGCGCATATAACATTTCCAATATAAGTAGTACATTAGCTTTCAATTTTAGCCAACAACATCTCAAGTGATTAAGGGGAGTTCTGCACAGTGTCAAACATCGGGACAACCAATCAGAACGATTTAGGCATACAATCCAACTCACCAAAAGCAAGTTTTGTCACCAACTCAGAGCCAAGACACACTAGAAACAGGGAGGTTTGTCCAACAAAGGTTCTAGCGGAGAAAAAGTCCTCCATGCCACAAGTCAAGTAGTAAGTCGGGTTAAAAACAAAACTGGAAGGTAATGGATGGGTGGAGACAGTGAATGATGAAGCCAACAATAGCAAGCAAAAACAATGGTGGGAATGACTACCTCTATTCTCTCTAAGGAGGGTAAGACCAATGAGTATAGGTCAAGAACTTCCAAGTCTAAGTATGGACATCAATACATAGTACGACTACATCCAAGTCCATATAATTATGACCGCCAGATCATGACACATGTTAATACATGTCACAAAGATGAGTATAAGAGCAATTATAACCACAACACTATAAAAAGCTTAGTCATAATCATGCATATAATCCATCTGAAACATCATCTATCCAATGAGAAAGCACTGATATAAATCTGGGCATCAATAACTACTCTGTAAATGACTAAATGGCTACATCAGTCCTCAAATCTAAGTGTCGTGAAACTCAGTCCTGACATGGGAGAGTATAATAGTCCACAAAATTAAATGATGATCCATCAAAACTGCTCATCTCAGCATCTCATATGTAAGAGATCTGGCTGAAAAATGTATTGTATCTAAAAAATAGAATATGGTAGCCCGGCTACAATATGTGATAACAATATGTCAGCATGGGTCATTCCTCTAAGGATGTCACCATGGACTTTATTATCAAGGAAGTCCTCTTCACAAAGTGTTTTTTTTCCTTCCAGTTAATTTTGTTAATTAACAATTTTAATTGATTGGGTTTTTCACTCACCAATCCTCCAAAATGATGAATTGGCGTTCTGATAATCAAGCCCATGAGGTGGCTAAGGTTTCAAGTTGTTGTCCATGACCATGCTAGCCATATCTTGTAGTCTTGTGGAATTTCGTTAAGATTTTAATTTTATTTTTTTTATTTTTTCTTAATTAATTAACTTTACCATTTGGTGGTTAATTAATTAAGCTTTGATGAAATAATGTAATTTATTAAACTTTAGCATTTTGTAATAGGGGCTATGAATACAAATAAAAATGCTATGACACCCCCTAAGCCATTGGTTCAAGTCCCATGTCATTCTAGTAAGGGGTTAGGAAGTTAGACCAATTTTGGTTAAGACAAGGTTTTTTTACCTAGCAAATTAATTTAATTTCCTAGGGTGAAAATTTAAATTATTTGATTTTGAAGGAAAAAATCAAATAAGGCCATGCTAATTAAGTTTGGAGGGTGGCTAGGCATAGTCAATTTTTATTTTTAAATAAACCCCTCCCATGGCCAAAATAAAGTTTTGAAGATCTCCTAAGTGGGGCACCCCTCTTATTTTTCCAAAAATAAAAGATAAAAAATAAAAAGATAAAAATCAAAATTTGAGTCAAAGGAGGCTCCAAATAAAAGATAAAAAAATAAAAGATTAAAAATAAAAAATAAAATAAAAGACAAAATAGAAGATTAAAAATAAAAGATCAAAAATCAAAAATCAAAAAATAAAAATTTGAGTCAAAGGAGGCCCCACTTGAGTCATGGAAACCCTAGATCTAAGGGTTAAGCTTCATTGTGACATGGATCTATCTTTTTTACCATTGATTTGAAGAGGCCCTCTTACTTATGATTGGTTGATGGTTTGCAAAGTCAACAAACGTAGATCTAAGGGTGGAGGAGAGTTAGAGTTTTGATCTATGTTTTGGACCCTTGATTTAGGAGTGGGTTTGGGATCTTTTCAACTATAAAAGAGAGACCCCTCCTCTCATTTTAGGATCATTCTTTGGAGCATGGTTATGCTACTGAAATACTCTCTTCCCCCTCTCTTCTCTATTCTTCTCTCTCAAGTTTTCAAAGCCTTTGGCTATTGTAATGTTGTTGCCCTATTGGGGTTTATAATATATCAATCTTTGGAGGATACATTTGTTGGTGCACCCATTTTGTGGCTTGAAGAGTGAGGTAACTGTTTATGGCTAGTTATTGTTGCATTATTTATCATAGAAGCTCTCCACAAAGTTTTTTTGTGGAGAGACTTGTAGGTAGAAGTTTTTCTATTTGCACTTGTGAATAACATTATAAGATTTTGCAAAGTTTTTTTGCATGATTTATGGTTTTCTCATCTCTATGTGTGAGTTTTGCAGCTTTAGCTAAACTCTTTGTAGAGATCCAAGCTTGGAAAAGTTCTCCCTCCAAGGCCCTAATCTCTAATCTTGTTTTCTGTTTTAGGAACTAGTATTTTTGTTATTGTTTAGTAGCAAAATCAAGTTTTCTTTAATAGATCCATGTTATATTTTTATTATATATTTCAGATCTGATTTTTTACTATGTTTAAAGTGGCTGGAAATGCAATTTTCAGCCCTCTAATATTCAATTTTCTGATATTTTAAAACCCAGATTTTTACTGTAAAATTATTATATTTTTATACTAACATTTTTTAACTTTCTTTTGAGTTTCCTGTCATTTTCCAGCAAGCGTTATTTGTTGTTTTTTAGCAGGTTTTACAGTTTACAAGGGGAGGTTCTGCCGAAATTGGCCCAAAAATACCTCAACTTTCAACCGGTTCTAATAAGGGTTCAAACCCTCACCTTTCTCTCTCTTTTTTTTCTGATATTTGTAAACCCCAAAGAGAAGTTCTCTTGGGGTATTCTCCAAACGTTTATAAAGCATTTGTAATCTATATGTAAATAGATTAGGAAGTAGAGTAGGAAGTAGACCACTAGTTGTTGATTTTCCATTTTAAATAGATCTAGATTTTCAGTTTTACCCACCTTCTCCTTTAGGGAGATTGTTGTGAGGTTAGCATACTTGGTTCAGCTTAGTTTATTTTTTAGCATTTCTCAAGCAAGCATCTAGATTAGTTTTGCTTTATGTTTTATAGTTTAGTTGCTCCAAGTACCTCAAGCTATCGACACCATGCCCTATGGCACAAAGCTCGATTTGAGGCTTGTGGGTTATTTTATTTCTGTAATTTATTTCCTGTCATTTAATTTTGCAAAAGGTAATATACAACCTAACATCCGTTCGTGTATCCTTTGCCCTCCGTTATCTCCCTTTAGGGAACTTGGATCAAGGGTATGAAAAACGAAGGGGTTTGGGGGCTCTAGTTTAATAGGCATCCATCTTGCTATTTTTTTGGTTGATTAAAAACAGTGACCTAGGAAACTAGTTGGAGTAGAAGACTGTGGGGGTCTCTAGGCGTTCTACGTCCTCCTTGTTGAGCACCGGGGCATTGGGGTTTGACCTGCGAGCTACAGGTGGACTTGTTTCCACTGTTTTGAGCGCACTAACACTCCCTCTTTAACTTGAGAGATACTAGATTGGAGTAGTCACACCACCGGATCTAAAACTTAATCAAAGGCTTCAATTTTAATAAAATTTATTAAAACAAACCAAGAGATTGCAAAACGTCTTACCCACATTTATGTTTCTGTATTTGCTTCAAAGTCCTTGCTTTTCAAGGCTTTCATTTTACAAGTACACCTTGCAAGCATCTCAATTTCATTTCAATACCTTGCACTTTCAAGTATAATATCTTTAAAGTACAGTGGCACGCTTGAGTAAAACATTGTTTAATCTTGGAACTTTTAAACAATTTGTCGTTTGATCTTTGGCATAATAACTTGTTCATCCGGTGTATATCTTGTTTCCTTTCAGGTATCATTGTATATTTGTTTATCCATTCTTTAGAACTTGTTCATATTGTGTAATTCATTTACATTGTTCATATTGTTAATATTGTAGATCTTGCTTAGCTTAGACAACTGTGGATAATCAATCTTAATTCTTTTTTAAGTTTGTAACTTGTAATCTTTTGACTCCATTTAATCTAGGCACTGATCTTGTAACTTTGTAACCTTAATAAAATAAAATCCATTTAACTAAATTGTTAACAAACCTTCCTGTAGGGACTACCCCCCTTGGCTCTGTTGGGATTTGGCCTAAACGGAGGAGTTGGTAGACTGTGGTGACAGTGGTCCCCAGCTCTAACTTGCCCCCAAGGACACACAAAGCGGGTTATAGACTTCCCCGTGTTCTAAAGTGTGTATTAGGCGGCAACATGAAGTATAGCATATAGTGTCTCAATCTCATCCCTCTTAAAAAAAATGGCAATCCAAGGGGGTCTTCTTCAACCCTTTGAAGTTCATGAGCTTGTTTTAACCCAAATTGACCATCAACCAATGAAGATCAAAAAAAGGGCTAAGGCATCAAACCCCTCTCAAGGTGAGACCAAGACGACGAAATAAAAATCATGAATTGGTGGAGAAGGCACCCATCATCATTTGGGATCTAGTCATGCATGAAGAACTCCAACTCGTCAATGTAGATCCCATATAAAGTGGTGGGGGGAAGGGCGCCCCTATTTGACCCCAATGGTACTCTTGATAAAGTCGGACACCTTACCAATTGCGCAGAGACAACCAAGAATCATCTCATACACACACTGTTAGATTTTTATAAGATTATAGCGGTATATCTTAATTGTATTTATCAATAGGATCACTAGAAGATAGATAAAACATAGAACAATAACACGAGTATTTCTATCCTGGGAAACCCAAATGGGAGAAAACCCAACAACCTTCATCTAGAAATGATAATTCTGAGATCGGAGTACAATGAAGAAGAAAGAGAAAATATGGAAAAGCTTTCCAAAGATAGAAACCCTGAAAAACAGTCTTCTTTTGCAGTATATGCAAACTTCTCTCTCTCCTAGAAAACTGTGAACTTAACTGTGTTGTTGTGTTGTTGCTGTGTGGAATAATAAGGAGGGGTGCCTCATATTTATATAGATTTTCCACTAATAATTTAACTGGGGACGAGTTCACTTGGGGGAGCAACATAATTTATATTTTATCATTTTTATTTTGTCATTTCTTTTGCTTTCTTTTCTCCCCAAGGTCTACATTGTTCTTCTAGGGTTTGTATGATTGATTATAATAAGTTCATCTCCCGTAGGAGGTACAATACAAGACCAATAAGAATAGCTTCTGAAGTTGCACAAACTCCAACACTCCCTCTCAACAAGGAAGGTATTCTTAAGGTCTTCATCAGCATCACGATCATTTGGGTTTCATCTGTACATCTATACTGTCTCTATCATCTCTAAATGTACCGAAGGTTGTCTTTATGAATTTGTTCTATCCAGATGTTTGAGAGAAAATATTCTGCCACCTATTTGTCTCTATTATCGATGGAATATTTCCATAACTGGCTTGGAGATACTGGATGAGCACACATGCACGACCATCTACTACTTGTTCATCTCATCTGCAGATGGGGTACTCCCATACCTTGTTGAGAACCTGAACGAGTAGAGGTACCTATGCAATCACATGGCCATCTGCTACCTGTCCGACTCATCTGTCGATGGGATTTCTCCCATACCTGGCTGAGTACCTGGATGAGGAGAGGCACCTGTGTGAACCCAACCATCTACTACCTGTCTGTCTCATCTGTCGATGGGATTTCTCCCATATCTCGCTGAGAACCTGGACGAGTAGAGGTACCTGGGAAAAGGTATGGTAAGTGTCTCTCAGTCATCTCTCCCTCTCAAGGAGAGATACGTTCTCTTCTACTCCCAAGTCTTCTACAAAAGTGTTCAAATTTTCCTTGGAAAGAGGCTTGGTGAGAGCATTTGCAGTCTGGTCATCCGTCGGACTATACTATAGTTCGACCACACCTTTCTTCACCATATCACGTATGAAGTGATACTCAATCTCTATGTGCTTCAACTTGTCCTGAAATACAGGATTCACTGACATCTGCACACAACTCTGGATATCATGGTGAATCACAGTTGGCTCTGGAATCTGTCCAAGCAATCTTGTAAGAAGTTTACGAATCCAAACTGCTTCTCGGGCTGCTGAACTAGCAGCCATATACTCGACCTCTGCAGTACTGAGAGCTACAAAGTTCTGCTTCCTACTGTACTAGGAAATTACTGCAGAACCCAAACTGAAACATCATCCTGAAGTGCTCTTCCTATCTATATTGCATCCAGACCAATCTGAGTCTATAAACCCTTGCAATCTCAAGTCACAATCTAAATTATATCGTAGATCATATCCCATAATACCACGTAAGTATCTTACCACATGTTTTGCAGCAGTCCAGTGAATTTGCCTCAGTTCGCACATGATCTGACTGAGGGCATTCACAACAAATCAAATATCTGGTCTGGTGTTCGTCAGATACATCAAGGACCAAATCAACTAGCGATACATAGTGGGATCGATCAAATTTGAATCTGAAGCAAAGACTCTCAGCTTCTTCAAATTTGCATCCATCGGAGTAGCTATGGACTTGCATTCCAACATTCTGAATCTCTTCAGTATATCTATGGTGTAATTTCCTTGTCCTAGGAAAAATATTCTTTTGTCTTTACCATACTTCTAATCCCAAGAAGTAATGTATCGACGATGTCAATGAGAAAGGTTGTCTTGGCATTCATCTAATACAGCTTCTATCCCATTGTTGAAGCAATAACAATGATCGAGCTGATGGAAGTATATCGAGCCACAAGAGCAAATGTCTCATCATAATCGACTCCCTCTTTCTGAGAGAACCCTTTGGCAACAATCTGGCTTTGTATTATTCAATGCTCCCATTTGCTCCATGCAGAGCTTTCATGATCCTCTGCATTCTGCAAAATCTGGCATACCCATCTAGGTCTTTTTTGGCTTACTTCCATGTCTGTGGGATCATCATCGAGCTCAACTGGATCAATAGAACTGATCGGTTTATTCATTTCTTCAGAACCCCTCTTAATGTTTGGAGGGGAGATGATCTCATCTCTTCATCGTCATCGATCTCCATATCTAATCCTCTTCCTTTTCGGATAGCCATTTCTTCTTCAAGGGTTACATCTTGACTGACTTTGATTTGCCTCAATCCTAGGATGTATAATCTGTAAGCCTTTGAAGACTTACAATATCCCATGAATGTTTCCTTCTTGCCTAAAGGTTCTAACTTGGGCACATGAATGTAGACTAGAAAGTAATTATCCATCCTGGTGACGACCATGTTCATCAAGGATCCTTCAATTGTCTTGTTCAAGTCTCGACATCAGTGTCCTCAGGTTTCTATCATATGTAATAGACTAGAATTCTTATCTTTGAGGGATAACTCCCTCTGTCTCTCAGAAGTCAGTTGAGTAAATCTTGTTGAAGCAGCAGATACGCCAACATTCATAGAAGCTTTCTGCTTCTGATCACCAAATCTCTGCATGAGATTATTTTGGGTCTGAGAGTTATAATACATGCTTCTAGAGGCTTTCTACTTTTGTTCCATCTGTATATCAATGGGATAACTTGTCCTTGTAGATCATGGAATTCCCTACAAGTCAAATCCCGTCAGATGGTTAGCGATATTTCATAATCAATGTAAAATAATGTAGACAACCTTTTAGTCAATACTTCGACACAACACACGTAGGTCCATTATCTGGAAGCTTATGGTCTCCATTATAGCATACCATTAAGAGTGTGTACTACTCCAGTATGTTATAAAGGAGTCGTCATCCTAGATGGGTTGTGCAACATGACATGCTATTTAACTACCTAAATTTCGAAATGTAAATCTTGTAAAACATATTAAAATACAACCAGATCTAATCTACTAGAGCATGTAAAACCAAATACTTATCTTTTGAAGTTTTGTGGATGGGCTCCCACTGTCAGAGTCCACTGATCTTCATATGCTTGCTTGACGATCATCACATTCGGGGTCTTCATATAATTTTTTAGAAGAAGAACTCTGAACGATCATCCTTCCTTGGCTCCTTATGAGGAGGGACTTCTTCTACATTAGCAGTTGAAGCTTCATGCTTCCTTTTGATTGAACTTCGATAGCTACTGGCATAATAACCGTATTTCTTGCACCTGTATCACTGTATCTGAGATAAATCATTCTTCTCTTGTTTTCTTTTACCTGGGGGAGGACTTGATCTCTTATCTTGGTGTTTGTGATTGAAGGACTTCCTTCCCCTTCCCTTGCCTTTCTTGGCATGAGATATGAACGATGGATTCTCCTCAAGTTGAGCGCCATGAAGTCTTTGGCGTGCTATGATTCTTGTTTCTTCCTTAGTGCATTCTGCCCATAGCTTATCAAATTTGGGCAACTTGGTCTGACCACTTATAGTTTGGATAAAAGATTCCCAAGATGGTGGGAGACCATTTAAGGTGGTCATAACGAGATCCTTTTCTTCAAGATTGTCTCCACTGGACTTTAGCTTGTCCCAGAGTTTGATGATCTTCATGATATATGAGGCAATATTCTTGGACTTTGTCATCTTCATATTCGACAGTTTATTCTTCAATGTGAGAGTCGCATTGATATTACTATGTTCAAATAGCTTCTTTAAGGTTTTGAACATCTTCCTCGCTATTGTCTTTTCCAAGATTTGAGGAACCAAATGGTCTCTAACTGAGTCCACCAAAATCCTTCTTGCTTTGGCATCATTCTTCCTCCAGCAAGGTTTGTCTTCTTCGGCTTTTGATTCTGGGACCTTTCCATTTACACACTGTAATAGGTCATTTTCTTCTAGTAGAAGAAGAACCCTAGACTTTCGAGGGATGAAGTTGGAGGCTCCTTCCAGACGATCTTCAAACTTCATGCTAATCATCTTCACTGTAGATCTGGATTTGAAACCCTAGTAGAGACTAGGTCAAAACTGAAGATTGGAGTTTTAGAAAACTCACTAGACAGATAAATGTGCCCTAGAGAGGTGAGTTGAGAAGAGGTAGAGTCGAGCCAAAACTGTGGAGGGAGTAGGTCAAAAACTGAAACCCTAACATCTATTGCAGTTGCAGAATTAGGTCAAAATTGAAAATTCTCATAATTGAATTATGTCTGCACTAAAAGATGCACCCTCGTTAGAGCGAAATTCCCAAGGCTCTTTTTCTACCAAAAGGTTGAGTGAATACCTTGAAAGATGAAACCCTAGTTCCTACAGGTTTCCAACAGAGTTTCGACAATGGCTTCTTCTAGCACTGCTTTGATACCATGTTAGATTTTCATAAGAGTATAACAGTATATCTTAATTGTATTTATCAATAGGATCACTAGAAGATAGACAAAACATAGAGCAATAACACGAGTATTTTTATCCTGGGAAACCCAGATGGGAGAAAACCCACCAACCTTCGTCTAGAGATGATAATTCTGAGATCAAAGTACAATGAAGAAGAAAGAGAAAATATGGAAAAGCTTTCCAAAGATAGAAACCTTGAAAAACAGTCTTCTTCTGTAGTATATGTGAACTTCTCTCTCTCCCAGAAAACTGCGAACTTCACTATGTTGCTGTGTTGATGCTGTGTGGAATAATGAGGGGTGCTTCCTACTTATACAGATTTTCCACTAATAATTAACTGGGGCCAACTTCACTTGGGGGAGCAACATAATTTATATTTTATCATTTTTATTATCTTTTCTTTTGCTTTCTTTTCTCCCCAAGGTCTACATTGTTCTTCTAGGGTTTGTATGATTGATTATAATAAGTTCATCTCCCGTAGGAGGTACAATACAAGAACAATAAGAATAGCTTCTGAAGTTGCACAAACTCCAACACACACATGATCAATGGAGTCTCAAAAATATCAATGTCCCTAACCCTCTAGAGCAATACCTCTTTGGGAACAGACTTGAATGTTTTTCGAGAGTCTACAAAGCAACAATAGGTGTAAGAATGTCATCAATGGTTTGATGTGCCAGTTGGAAATTCACATGTCTTCTAGCTTTAAGTTGCCTCTGTTCAAGCATCTCAAAAATCTTCATATGAAGGACCATAGCATAGAGTTTTGAGAAAGTGTGGTCAATAATGATCATTCTATAGTTTCTAGAATATGCACTAGAGCCCGATTTGTGGATCATGTCAATAGTGTGGTGTGGCCAAGGTTGAGGGAAAATTGTACGAACCAGACAATTCGCCCTAGAATTCTTCATGTCGGTGTTGAATGACCGAGAGAATTGGTTTTTACCACCAACATATGATAAGTTGACCTTGCAATCAAGCCTGGGCTAGTGGGGAGAGACCCTTTGCCACAAATATCCTAAGAAAGCACAAGGAGTGCAACACTACTATTAGAATATAAGGCTTACATTTGTAATAATGTCACCTTAGTGAATTCAACTATAAAAGTTAAGGGTTGCGGTTATTATTAGCATTTAAATTTTGAGACAAAGAAGACCTCTGAAACAATATATAAAACTAGAGAATCTCATCATAATAATGTGAGTATTTTTTCTTAAGTAATATCATGTTATTTTGTGTATCTCTAACTCAATCTAGATTATTTTCATTACATTATCAAAGCAAGAAGATCCTCATGGCTAAGTTTGAAGGAGTCATTGTGTGAACCACTAGTAGAGGGAGCATAAGCGACCAAGGAAGCACCAAGCCGTTGTATTACTTGAGCAACCACAATGAAAAGTTAAGATGAGAATTGAATTGGATAAAGCCCAAGATTAAGATTGAAGGCACCATTTGAATTAGGTATAGTTATTTTACAGTCGTATGATCAATGCACAACATGGAAAATTGATATTGGCAAAAATTAAGTGGGTGAAGAAGTGTGCGGAGCATGCAAAAACAATAACCAAGTACATCTACAACCACTCATGGGTTTTGAACCTAATGAGGAAGAACACTAGGGGTAAAGAACTAGTTATATTAGACATTACACGATTTGCAACAAACTTTTTTTCGTTGCAATCCATTGTGGATTAAAAATCCAACTTGAGGAAGATGTTTTCTTGTGATGAGTGCAATGCATCTCAGTGGAGTAAAAAGGCTGAAGGAAAAGAGGTAGCAGACAAAGTGTTTGAAAACCATAGATTACAATGAATGATAAAAAATACCAACATCCAATGATGGTGTGAGCACCCACTCACAGATTTGAAAACACCAATCTTATAGGGACACAAATCCCTTGGGCAAGAGCCAAGGCATAAGAGAATGTTGTGTCCAGTGAGCCTCTTGTAAAAGTGTTGTGAATGGTGGATGGTGATAAACCCTCCATGGGTTTTATTTATGAGGCCATGGATCAAGCCAAAGAAGCAATAAAGGCAAGAAATGGTGACAAAAGGCAGAAGTGTTTTCCTTTTTGAAAAATCATTGATGACAGATAAAGCAAACAACTCCATCATCCTTTGCATGCAACTGGATTTCTTACATTAAACAAGGTAAGAAATTTTAAAATTCAAATTCACAGTTATAAGTTTTGTTGTAATTTCAACCTTTTGACTTCAAAGTTATAATTTATATTTTCAATTGCACTGAGGAATATTTTTGGCCTTTTAAACTTTGAACTTTTGAAGGTACCACTATACAAAAGACTTTGAAGCAAATGATGATGGGGAGGTAAAAGATGGATTGTATAGATGCATTGAGCGCATGGTTCCTAATCCCAAGACACAAGATGAGAAACATAGTAAACTGTTGCAATTCAATGAGTATGGGTAGCTTTGGCTTGAGTATGGCCATACGAGGCAGATCCAAGGATCCACCTGGTAAGAAATTTCAAATTTTTCAAATTATATTATTGAAATTTTTTAAAGTCATTTGTTGAAACTTGTTTGCATTCAACTCTTGTTGCATCCTATTGATGGGGACAATTTGGTCAGCACTGCCCTGAGTTATGAAAGTTTGCAGTTCGGATTTTGAGCCAACCATGCAGCACTTTGGATGTGAACGCAATTGGAGTGTCTTTTAGCATATACACACCAAGAAGCGAAACCGTTTGGAACACAAATAGTTGAATGATATGGTCTATGTTCAGTACAATCTTAGGTTGAGATGTAACCAGTTGTTGAACAGAACCCTAGCATCAAGCAACAACCCATGACTTTGATGCATCATCAGAGTGGGTTATGGAGTCTTAGGCACCAACATTTGAGAATGAAGACCTTTCTTGGTTGGATTTGGACCCACTTCCATAGATTTTACCATCAAGGCCAGGGGAATCTAGTGGGGCTCAAAATCCCACTCCAGTCAAGGATGATGAGGATGAGGATGGCGATGAGGATGACGATGACGATGACAATGATTAGGCCCTACTTTTCATGTTATTAGTTTATAGTTATTCATTAGTAGTAGTACTATGCTTTTTTTTGGATTATACGAGCCAATTAGAGCCTCTTTGTTGATGTATTTTGGTTCAAAACTTCAGTGATGTATTGCACTCGATGTTATTTTGGTTATTTGCACATGTACTTGCTATATATATGAGAAACTTTGCGTATTTGTGTATTAATGGTTTGGATTCATATGTATGTACATGAATATATATGTTTTTTTACAAAATATGAATATTTTATGTATTTTTAGTCTACCGGTTTTTTTCCAGTTCTGGTTTGGTTCACATTTGGGGCTTTGTCAGTTCGATGACCAATCCGATTCTAATAACACTGGGCAGTGTGTGCAAGTCACTTAAGTGATCAACCCTCAAGGTAGATTACGTCCAAAGATTGCCTTTTATGTTGAGCATTTCATGGATATATGGGATGGACTCATTGTTCAGCCCCACTACACATTATGTCATTCGGCACATGCTCTTCGAATTCCTTTAGGCCAATTCAAAGTGAGTTCCCATCGTCTTAGGGATGAGATTGATCACCAAATTGAATGATCAAACAAGATCTGCTAGGTTTGTCACCTTCGAGAGGTTAAGGCGGAGGAGCACTTCATCTTCTGTTGTCCTATTTAATACAAGATTCATTGGCAATTCCAATGTCGTTTTAAGGAGCTTCTCCTCAAGGAGCATCAAACCCTAACTAGTTTCTTTTCGTACCCTAACCAGACATGTCCAGCCGTGTACTTGCAGAATGCCCTCTGACTCCTGTCTCTCGTCCTCCAACCACATTTACACACTAGAGCAATCTATACTAGCAAATTATTTCCTTTTTTCAATACTCCCATCTTCGATGATACTAAGAGGCCGACAAATGGCGACACTTCTCTCAACTCCAAACTTGTTCGAACATGAAGGACCACCTCCTCGTCTATCCCCAACAACATGGCTAGTCTCGACCTCGTACCAACAGACAGACAGTTTCATCTAGGTTATAGAGGCATGCACAACACTCCTGGAAAAGACAACCCATCTAGCTCCTCTTCTAATGCTTCCTCTAGACGAGGTTCGATTCTCCAATTCCTCCAATCGACCTCAGATCTTAGGAGAGATGGTTCTGACATAACATAACAAACTCACGCCTTTTGTATCATAAACCATAAATCTATTATCTTGTTACATCTCCCTCCTAGATTTACTCTCCATCTTTGGAGTTTGATATCTAGGTTTTAGTAGTCATACATTTCTTTCTACGTTCCATTTTTATAGGAGCCACCTTAGTGCTCCCACTTTGTATTGACATCATGCTTCCAAACACAATCTCATTGACCTATTTTTATGGACGTTTGTTGGACATTAATAAAAGTATCTTATCTTATCTAAGATTGATTTCATCTCTCTTAACTAAAGAAAAGAAAGCAATTGCAAGAGATTTGGAAGGAGATTCTTGGCCAATAACAACATTATTTTGAGATAAGAAGCCTTTGAACACTATTTGATTCTACTATTTTTTTAGTTTTGAATCAATGTTTTTCCAGTGATGTAGGCACTAAGAGAGAGCGGTAGAATATAAGGCTTACATGTGCAATAGAGTCACCTTAGTGACTTAGGCTATAAAAGTTAGGGTTTTGGACAAATAAGACCCCTTGAATACTATATAAGTGAGCTGCAGCTTAGTGTAATCTTGTCAAGTTTTTTTCTTAATATAACTTTGTGTTAATGTGTGTATCTTTGTCTAGCCAAAAGAAATGAACCCTAGACTACAATCATTCTACCTAAGGGTGATGACCTTCTTTGAGACTTGTTGGAGGATGAATCAATGAAGTTTATAAATTAGCAACACCTGTGTGGTACAAATTGTGTATGTCATGTAAAGGTCTAGTAGCTTAAAGAAATACAACTAAATGTCTCCATAGAAGTTTATCCTATTTGATTTCGAGAACATCCCTCAATCTATAAGATTGCACATGTTGAAAGGCATTGCTCTAAGTCACGGTAGTGACAACCACGTCAAGAGACGTATTCCTAGGAGTAAACTAGGAATAAATCACCATCAAGTGATGGAAACTGGTTACAAGAAGCATGGATAGGTAACGAGAAACTCCATCCTATTCTTGAACTTCTTTTGAGGTCACAAGCGAGATCTCACAAGTGTTAGTGAGGCACAAGATTAAGGAAGGAGAATAATGATATTTAAGGGCACATAATCGTAATTCTCTCAGTGGACCATCATAGTAAATCGATTCTCTTACCAGATTGATTCTCTAACCAGTTGTCTTTTCCAAGATTTGAGGAACCAAATGGTCTCTAACTGAGTCCACCAAAATCTTAGGTTGAGATGTAACCAGTTGTTGAACAGAACCCTAGCATCAAGCAACAACCCACCAACCAACCTATTTTTAACTTGTCTATTGGTGCTTCCTGACTTATGACTTTCATCTAACACTTGGACTACCCACCAAAATGTTCCGTCTAACTGTAAGTCTGAGTTTGGCTTTGCTGATTATAATTTATGCTTGTTTGGGGTTTATAATGATTGCAAAGCTTAGAGAGAATTGGTGCCAAACATATACTTATTGCACTCAGTATGGAAGGTAGACACACAAATAATAAATACACAATCAACTTCTAGGATCAGCAATAAAACTCAGATCTGATTTATTTAATGGAATGACTGTCATGCATGCCTGGAAGTGTAATTTCTATGGCTGTAGCTGCCTGTACTACGACTGCAGCAGTCCCCTTTATGCCCAGAATGAAGAATAACTCTGCTGTAGGTGTAGTACTGTTGGCAGCCTCCTTCCTATGGCTGTAGCAGTTTATTTAATGCCCAAAATGAGGACTAAACTCTAGGTGACTGTGAGCAGCGGCTACTCATTTAAGACTGTAATGGCTCTCCTCTAGTGCCCAGAACGCTGAATATGACCCAATGAAGAGGACAAATCCCAAAGAAAGTGCCCAGCAGTAAAATATCAGTCCCAAATCAGTTCTGTACAATGGATCTTATCATCTTCGGCATCGAATGTGGCTCCTTGACCACTGATATGCTTTTTTGTGTATTGGTAGTGTGTTTAAAAGTTTCCTTGGTGTATAGAGGTTTCGTCAAACAGTTTGATACACATGGTTTCTTGATGCATTTATCATAAGAGAATATTACATTTGTAACAATAATCATTAAAACTCATTAACAACAATAACACAACAACCTTGTTTGCTAACATGAAATTGTTTGCTTGAGCAGCCACCAAGAAAATTTAAATATTTAATTTCTTCCACACCAACAATGTCTTCTACAGCATTTAATGAATACTCCAACTAATGTACGGCCTGTAGGATGTATATACAACTTGAGATTGATAAGAATAGCAGCCAATGAATACAATGCGGTATGATAGTGAGTATGAACGCTGCCCAGGAGTGATTAGAGCCCGTTCCCAACAGGAAAACTCAGCAAGAATGATTCCCAAGACCTCTCCCTTTTATTCTAACAAGCTGGAAATTATGTACGACCTGTAGAAGGGTGAATACGGCCTTTGCAAGAGAAAAATGTCTCCATAATGAAGAGTACAGCCTGCATAGCAGAGTAAGGGTCTTCAAATTGGTGGTACGGTCTGTCTGGAACTCTCCACAAGCTAGAACTGATGGCAATGATCTTCCTTGGGTATAGTGTTCATGTAATTATGCCCACAGCCTTCCCAACACTCACAACCTTAATACAAATTTCAGCCCCTTTTCATATGCCAAAATCTTCAATGGATCTCCTCAAACCAGCAAGACAAATCTTCTATTTCCATCTCAATGAAACACCATGAGAAATTTGAGTGATTCCTCCTCTAGAATAGCTAAGGTAGATATGTCTTACTACCGAAACTATTTTTCCTCTTAGGGTGTTCCTTCCAAAAGTCACAAGCTACAAGAGCTCTCCAAAATCACTTTCGAAAATAATTCATGAATGAATGAGAGAATGAGTTCTCTCTCCTGTTATAATTCTTTTTCAACTCTTCAACTTCCCTTGCCCCTTTTCTCATTTAATAAATATGAAATGACTTTTTAATGAGAAAGTGACATTTTCATCTTTTATCTTCATTTTTAACCTCTTTTTGACAACTTTTTTCTTTTCTCATTTTTTAATTAATAAAGTGACTTTTACAAAGTTAAAGTCACTCTTAAGACCTCATTAAATAATTAAAAAGTGACTTTTATGTAGTCATATAATATTTTATAATGCTTTCCTAAGTCACTTCATAACCCCTTTTTTTATTAAATTAATTAATCAACATCCTTTATAGTGTTGTTTTTTCGCCCATTGACTTTGAATAATTGATTTAATCTCTTTGATCAGATGGACACATTCTAAGTCACCTCCACTTACTGCACCAGAGAACACAAAAAAAGTGGGGACATTACACACCTTGGTGGTAGTTACATCTGACGCCCTAATCACCCAAGGCTTAACTGTGATTAAGAAAGAGCTTGACCCTAGGAGACAAGATAAGATAAAATAATTTTATTAATGTCCAACAAATGCCCACAAAAGTAGGTCAATCAGACTAAAAGATACATCCAGTGTGATACAATGTGGGAGTGCAAAGGCACCTAGAAAATGTTGAAAGCAAAAATAGAGCGAAGAAAAGTACACCCTAGGTAAATGTCCGACTAAGTAAATTGCTAGGTCTAGCTGGCACCAAAATATGTATATATAACAATGTCATAGGTGTGGTAACACAAAGCGAGAGTGTTCAAGACTAGAAACATCTTAGTGCTAGAAAAGAAAGAGAGAGAATTGAAGATGAAAGCAATGATGTCAATATCTCCTAGGCTTGATGACAGAGGGCGAGGGAGCCAACCGTAGCACTAGCTTACAGTTGAAGTCTTTGGGCACCATACTGGGATCTTGTTGTATGATCCTGGTGGGGGACATAGGATCAAGGGAGTCCTACTCAACTACCATCCAGAATGAGAAAGAAACATTGGATAGATATTTGGCAGCTCAGTTAAGGCTGGGAGGAAGTCTAATGGACGGAGGGCGCCCCTCTCTAGAGAGTAGCATGTTCAATCCTTTGTGATGAAAGTCGTGGAATGGATCATAATCTGTGCATAGTGGTGCGGGAACTGAGTCATCACTTATTGGACTTTGTTTAGTGTGTTTGTATCTATACGTAAAACGATCAATTAGTTTATTATCAAGACACTCTCAAAGCAATGGAAAGACATTGTGAGGGTTAGAAAACCCTCGACCTTGATTTCATACTCGTTGTGATGACACCAGAAATGACAGACACACTCAATCTACTGTAAATCATGGTAATGTTGAGGAGGTATCCCTTATGGATGAAGGTCGTACTAGTGCTAAAGAGATCACAGTCCATAAAGGAAATGCTAGATTGGATAACATTCCCTACAATTTGAGAGATCCCTCTCCAAAATCATCCCACATGAAAGATATTCAGTGTGAGAGAGGTCACTCTATAGTTAATCCTCTTTATGAGAAAAAGGTGTATACCAAGTGCAATAAATCAAAAGAACATATTCATGGGTTCATACTATTGGAGGTGACCGATGTTAAGAAATCAATGGCGTGCTAACTCAATAGGAGTGTGGGCCTTCACGCCAAATCTCTTATGGTGAATGACGATAACCAGTAGGTAGACATTGTGGATCTATGGTGCTTGAGGATGAGGTTATGCCCATGATCTAGAAAGCCCATTAAAACTCGAAGTTAGAGTTGATTACTTCATTGACCATGGCCCATTTGCATGTGTTATGAATAAGTCTAGCAATTAGCCTGGTTCTATTATGAAAATCAAACACAAAGAAACCAAGACCAGCTCGAAAAAGTTATATGTATTGTATTCCATAAATCAAAATGCAAAAGCTTTCTCATAAAGGGTTACAATGAGGTCAAGTAAATCCACATTATGAATGTGGGATAAATTGAGATACATAATAAAGTGAAATAAAGCATAGAAGCAAAAAATAACATAAAGTGAGGTAACTTTATTAATGCCCAAGTCTAATATCTAATTGACCATTATAAACTAAGTTTTATTTTAACACCCTCCCTTAATGGTCAATCTTCTAACTACACCAAGTTTATCTCCAAATTTTACATGGTTTTCAAGACCCAAAAACTTGGTGAAAATGGTTGCAGTTTCGTCTACTGTGGGACAGTAGTGCAGCTCAACAATTCCATCTTCTACAAGTGGCAATGTATCTCAACATGCTTGGTACACTCGTGGAACACTAGATTATTGGCTAGTTTAAGCACCCCTTGATTGAGCTCAATATTCTGTTTCTATTGATGAAAGGGCTAATAGCTATTGCTTGTTGTTGATCCATGTGACTACACCTGTGCCAAGGCTAAATACAAATCCAAAAGTTGACATTTTGTTATCCACAGAACCTACCCAATTGGAATATGTATATCCACACAACCTAGGACCTTTGGTTCTGTTGTATAGAATGCCAAAGTCAAGCCTCCCTTTCAGATATCTCAACACACTCTTTGCTGCAATCAAATGCGTTGTTTTTGGCACTGTCATGAATCTGGAAATGAAGCTGACTACGTAACCCAGATCAAGCCTAGTGTCTGTAAGATATATCAAGCTTCAAACACACTGCCTATAAATTGACTCAATAACTTCCATAGAGTCGGTTTTGGCGGAAAGTTTCAACCCTTTCTTCATAGGTGTAGACGAAATCTTGCAATCTGTCATTTTAAACTTGTCAAGCAACTCCTAGTAGATTTTGTCTCTGAAACAAAAATGTTGCTTGCCTATATGCCAAACTTCTACACCCAGATAATAAAGTAGGAGGCTCATATGTGGAAACCTTTGTTGACTTTGTCTATGGGCTTTTGGCTTAATGAAGGCTATAGTTTTCAAGAAATCTCCATTGATAAAAAAAAATTGGCACCTTGTCATGCTCAAGTTCATCTCATCATTTGTCATTATTGTATTCCTTGCCCAATTAAGCATTAATGGGGGGGAAATGTTATGATATTTTGCAATTTGACTAACCGCATCTTTGCCAAGTGGATATCAAGGGAGAGGATCTGATGTAATATTCACTTGATCAAATATGAGTCATTGACATGTGGTCTCAATGTTGTCCTTTTTGTTATCCACACAACCTACCCAATTTGAATTTGTATATCCACACAACTTAGGAGCTTTGGTTCTGTTGTATATAATCCCAAAGTCAAGCGTCCCTTTCAGATATCTCAACACACATTTTGCTACATTCCAATGCATTGTTTTTGGCACTGCCATGAAACTGGAAATGAAGCTCATTACGTAACCCAAATCAAGCCTAGTGACCTATGTTGCACAAGTTTCCGGAACGCAGAAACGTTGGGAACGTGGGTACGAGTGTCCGATATGGCTAGAAGCCTAGAAGTTTCTCCCAAATCTATAGGAAACGGCGGGTTGGGGGCAGCAATAATATATATTAAAAAAATAAAAAATATAATTGAAAAACAGAATTAAACTTGATTTATAAGTATATACTATATCCTATATGACTGTATTAGTATAATAGTATTTAATAATATTATAATTTATAGCTCTATGTACAGCAATCATCAGATGTATATTTAATATTAGTGCAATCCAAACACCTGAATCTAAGCAAAATTTAAAAACTAGTTTATAAATTAAAATAAAGTTGGTTTAAAAATTATTTATTAATAATATACCACTTTAACAATATTTATTATCAACGTATCAGTCTATATGATTAATAAATTTAAAATATTGTGACTCTATGAGGCTGTCTCTGCCCATGTTAAATATGCCACTTGCTCCGGGCGTCTCTGCTTAGCTTAAATATTGTCACTTTAATTACTCTAAATAAATATCGATAGATAATTCAATAATATATATATTTTTAAAAATATTTATTAACAATATGCCATACGATTCATACATCTAGAGTTCAGAATTGATAGCTGCCAGCATCACTTTCTGAGGCCATCTCTGCCCAGCAATCGTGGTGATGGTTTCAGGGGCCGTCAATGCTCGGCCCTCTGACACAATACGCCAAGTCACAACACAAATTGCTCGACTCTCAATTCTCTCACACTCAGAAAGAATACAAATTGTCTCTCTCACACTCAGTGAGTCAGCACGGGAATAGAGCTTCAACAATTCAGTCAAACACAACAAAGATATTGTATTTAGCATCCTAATGGAGTGTTGGGTTTTGGCAGGAGAAATTTCAAACAATTCGGGCACCAAATTCCTGAAAGAACAAGTAAAAATTTGGGCTCACGAATTTGGGAACAACTGGCCGTTCTTGCTTGATGAGGAACGTGTGGGTGTTCCTAGGAAAATACGGAGCGTGTGCAAGTTCCCAACAACGGAAACCCCAAAATCGAAGTTCCCAAGCTTCCACATTTTGCAGCCTGACGTTCCCTAAACGTTTCGTAGCTCCCAGAACTGTTCCGCTTGATTTTGGAACGTTTCATACCCGTTCCTAAGCTCCCTGGAACACCAGAACTTTAGGAATGACTTTCTAGAAAGGTGGGAGCGGTTCCCGTGCAACATAGCTAGTGACTGTAAGATATATCAAGCTTCCAACTCACTGCCTGTAAATTGTCTCAATAACTACCATAGAGTCGGTCTTGGCTAAAATTTTCAACCATTTATTCATAGGTGTAGATGATATCTTGCTATCCATCATTTTAAACTTGTCAAGCAACTCCTAGTAGATTTTGTTTCTAAAACAAAAATGTTACTACCTATTTGCCAAACTTCTACATCCAAATAAAGAAGTAGGAGGCCTAGATCAGTCATATCAAAAGCTTTACTAATATTGGATTTATCTATTCAATCACACATGCCTAACTACCTATAATAATGATGTCATCTTACATAAATGACCAGTAAGAGGGTATCATCACCAATGCTTTTGATACATAGGTTGGCATCATTACCAATGCCTTCGACATATAGGCTTGCATTTTAAGGACTCTGTTAGAAGCCCTATTCAACTAAGTACCTGTCAATCTCAATGTACCATGCCCTAGGTGCCCACTTCAAGCCATATAGAACTTTCTTAAGTCTGCAAACAAATTGCTCCTTTCTCAAAACCTAAAACCCCTGTGGTTGATACATATAGACCTATTCCTCCAAATCTCCATTGAGGAAGGTGCTCTTCACATCCATTTGATGGACCTTCCAACCACACTATGCCGCCATGGATAGAACTAGTCAGATGATGCGCATCTTTGTAGTAGGAGCAAAACTCTCCTCGTAATCAATACCCTCTCACAAAGAGAAGTAGAACCCTTCTGCTACCAATTGTGTCGTGTACTTGTCAAGTGTGCCATCTGCCATGTACTTGACCTTATACACCCATTAGCATCCAACAAGTTTCTTCCCTAATAGAAGAGTTGTGAGATCCCAAGTCTAATTTTTCATCAAACTTTCATGTTCAACTGTCATAGCCTTCTCACATTCAAGTCTCCCATTTACTTCTTCAAACACGTGGCTCATACACTACATAAACATCGACCATAAGAGCAAAGTTAACAGTGTTGTGTTTTTGTTTGCTCTTACCTCTCGATGATCATCCTTCGATCATTTCCATTCCTCAAAGATATCCAATGTCGTTGTGCCACCTCTTAGGTCTCTTCTTGGGAACCTTCACCCAAGTCAGTATCATCAGTATAACTTGGGCTACTTGTACATGTGTCATCCGATTCTTAATTCAGTGATATGCATCATAAATTACCAACCTAGGTCTGGGAGACTCCTCGAAATGTTCAAAATCTTCTCCCCTTTCGGCTGGATCTACCTAAAGTTTAATAGCAAAATCGTAAGCCATGATGTGTGACTCCATGATAATTTTGAACTCTAAAGAATATTGGTAATGTCTAGCTTTCTTATCAACTACAACATCTCTATTATAACTTAATTGATTGGTTTACACATCAATCAACCTGCAAGCTTTATGATTAACATTATACCCTCTAACCATCAGCTTCTTACTCTTAGGCTCTAACTTGGTTCTCTTCTCATCTAGAATCCAGGCATAGGCAATAGAACCAAAAACCTTAAGATTATTGTCTTTGAGCTTCCTTCGAGAGCATACTTCCTCTAGTGTCTCTACTTCACCACCATTGTTAGATATCTCTTTAGTAGTATACTACTGTGGAAAATGCCTCCACCCAAAAAATTTTGGGAAGAAACCTGTTTTGCATCATACATATGACCATCTCTGTGATTGTGCAATTCTGCCTCTCAACTACTGCATTATTCTATGGAGCGTAAGATGTAGTGTACTATCTTTTGATCCTGTGTTTAGCCCAAAAATATTTGAATTCTATAAAGTAGAATTTTCTACCATCATCAAACTGAAGAGTGGGAATATGACAACCAAAATCTTTCTACTAATTCTTGAAATTTTTGAAATTCATTAGACACTCTTTGGTTTTTAATTTCAAATAGTACACCCTTATATTCCTACTATAATCATCAACAAATAGAAGAAAATACATGGCATCAACGACCGGTGCCATGGTCATTGGTTCACAAATGTATGCATGAACTAGTTGAAGGACATCGGTTGCTCTCTGTAATATCCCAAATACTAATATTTTCTATTTCTATGCAAAGTTACTGAAATAGCCGGGCATGCAAGCTGCCATGCAAAAATTCCCTATTTTATAGCTGAAATTAGGGTTAGGGTTTGTAGGGTAGAATGCAACACTTACCACTGATAAGTTGGCTGAAATGCTCCTGAGAGAATATGCATGCATCAAGAGCCGATTTGGAGATGAACTGGTACCTTCTGCCTCCGGTGATACCCCAGCAGCACGAACCCAAAATCACCTAAGGGTGACGTTTTCAGTGAAGGAGGTGTCCATTGAAGCTGAGAATTTGCAGGAGTGGTAGTCTTCCCGTGCCGGAGAGGATGCCTGACACATGCGAAAGTTCTGAGGTCTCTAGGCAAGCTAGCGAATTGATCTGGAGGTTTAGCTGCTCACGCCCCCCTGATCTCGAAATTGCTGATAACTGCTCCGAATGAGCAAGACCGGATCTGATGATCACTGGGTACTAGAGTATGATACCGATGATGAGCATGGTGCCTGGGTTCTGAAGGTAAACTAAGATCTGAGGACCCAGTGAATGATTTGGTGTTTTCCAGCTAAAAACCCCCTTACGGCTGCACACGTGCCCCTGCAAACAATCTCTGATGGATACTGGATAACTGTAAAGGAATGAATAAATTGAAGAGCAGATGGTGAACCTGGATGGTTTACCTTAGATGAGACTAGGGCAGATATCTCACTGTCGAAACCCCGTTAGCTGAAGACATTGTCTTCAACCCCAACTGTTGTGGCTGCACGCTGTGCTGCTACTCAAGAGCTCCAAAATCATATAATAATCAAAAGTAAAGTCTCTATTCACTTTATCTTTCTTTTATAACTTTCAACTGCGAAAACCCTACCTTTTGACCTAATTAGGTCACTTTAACTTCTAATTTGCAGTTGACTTGCATGCATGCGCATGGAGACTTAATCGAGTGCATGCATCATTAAATAATGCTTAGATGTCATGCAAGTGGGTGGCCTTTGGCTTCGGTGGCCCTCTTCGACCCAATGGTGATATAATATTGACACCCTAGATTTTCTGTAGATGGCATCAGTCTTCAGTTGATTCCCTAACCGTCAGTACCCGCTCGAACCCACAAGAATCACATAGGTTAGCAGGTTGGTCCTCAATGCCTAAGCAGAAGAGGACATTACACTCTCCAAGCTCGTACTTCCTCAAAGAGCATCCTATGTTGTTTCCCTTCCTAGCAAGCTCTACACACGCTTTGAATCTTCTGTTGGATGCTAAGAAGTCCACCTACCAGATTCTCTCGAGCCAACTAAACAAGGTAGGATAGGTTGAGGTGCCCATATCACTAATGCCAAAGTGTATTGATGTATGTTGCACTCTTGATTACCAATGCAAGCTCCTTAACCTGTCCAATGTTAAAAGTCTCCTTATAAACAATATGGCATTTGTGATAGTTGTTGAAGAATGTAACTTCGAAAGATATTCTTGTTGTACTTTTATTGTATTATTGTTGTACCTCCTTCGGGATATGTTATTAATGTACGTGGTCATGTAAAAGTCTTTGTAAGAATCAATGTAACCCTTCCATTGTAAGTCTAGTCAATAGTACCCACAAGAAATATTATATAAATGTTATTTTGTGTCTCCCTAGCCAAGACAGCCTTGTTAGGTAAAAAGTTCACTAACTTGATGAGTATAAATAGAGAGGGTGCTCCTCTCATTTGGACACACACTCGACTCAAGCAAGTGTAAGAGAGAGAGAGAGAGAGAGAGAGAGAGAGAGGGGAGGTTCGTTGGAGAGGAGTTGCTTTTGTCTTTGGGGTTTATATTATCTTAGTTGGCATTGCACTAGGTGACGAAATCTATACTAAAGAAGTTCCTGGGTTTTCTCCCTTGTAGTTTCCCAAATAAAAACCTTTGTGTCTTTTGTGTTGTTGTGCTTGTCTTTCTTTCAATGATCCTATTGCATATGACTACTATGATATAATGCAATTTGTTTGAAAATCTAACATAATCGTATTGGAAACATTAAAATTCTAACATGGTATCAGAACCATCCTGAAAGAAGTCATTGTATAGCCGTAATAGCTGCTACTGCTGCAACTATCGAAGATTAGAGCTTCATGCTTAAAACCCTAGAAGGAAAAATCTAGTCATCTAGGCATTTTCGCTACAACTTGCTTTTGGTAAAGGTCCAGGAGCTAAACCTAGGACATGTCAAAGATGAAATGTTGGTGTACCTTATGTGCAAGTTTCAACCTCGGATTCGTTGTACTTTTTGAGATATGATCCATGCAAAATAGGGTTCTTGCCTCTTCCAAAATTCAATTTTAAAAACAAGTGACCTAGGGGAAAATGTTATATCTCAGGCTATGAAGTTTCAAATTGAATTTTGTAAAATGTTGCAAAAAGGGCACAGACTGTAGTTTCTCTCGTGCAAGTTTCAAAACCCAAAGTTGAAAAAGTGACATGTGGCAATCTATACAAAAGTACAGAGTGCTTCTCATACTAGAAGAACATGATTTGGAAAACTGTGTCAAAAGAGAAGTTGCAGAGCCAGAAGGAGATGAGGACAAAGCTATGCATATGAAGAACTTGGTCAAATCCAAGAGGATTTTTGCAGATTCCATCAAGACCATTTGATCCCACATGTATCCTCTCCTTGAAGACTCCCAAGAAGATGTTCAATGCTTTGACTAGCTTGTACGAAGGAAAGAATATCAATAGAAAGATGACCTCGAGGACTCAACTCAAGGGTGTGAAGATGCAGTATTCAAAAAGCATAAAATCCTACTTCATAAGGGTCTCCCAAATCAAAGAACAACTAGAAGCTATTAGAGACAATGTTGAAGAAGCGGAAGAGGTGATGACAACCTTGAATGGTCTACCAAAATCATGGAAATCTTTCTTTCAAGGAATTTGGAATAGAATAAGGCTCACTAAATTCAGTAGACTATGGGAAGAACGCACGAAAGAAGAAGCTCGATTGATAGAAAGAGAAGAGAAGATGGGTGAAGATGACAATCAAGCTCTAACAGCTCATGCCAAGAAGGGAAAGACCAAGAAGGAAGAACATTCTCGCAAGAAGCCTAGAAGATTTCAGAAGGACTAATCACAGTTTAGATGTTTCACTTGTGATGAGAAAGGGCATTTTGCAAGAGATTGTCCCAAGAGTAAAGGAAAGAAGAAGAGATATCATGCTCGTGTCGCCGAAGATGATGAACCAGCTGAGAAGAGAGCAAGGGAGGATTCCTCAAGTAATGAGGAATATGTAATTTGATCCAAAAGGATTCAACCCATGAAGATGAAGATCATGCTCTATGGAAGAACCTCTTATCCATTTCAGCATTTGATAAGAGGGGATGCAATCGTGAATGAAGAAGGGACACACAAATTCAGCACCAACACATAGTTCCATGTGATTTATGGTGTAGAAGACTTGGTCATTGTTGTCAATTGTGAGCAAGATATGCACAAGTCCTCAGAATCAAACAATGAAGTGTATATCGAGCAACCTCCAGGATTCGAGACTCTCTACAAAGAACCACATGTGCACAAATTGAAGAAGCCTTTGTACAGGCTTTAGAACACACCCATGGGATATCACGCCGGGACATACATTTAGATGATGAGCTTGAGGATCACCTAGAGTGATGAGATCTCAACCTTTGCTACAAGGTTGAAGATGGAAGCCTACAGAGGACGAGAAGCTCATAAATGGGTGCAAGAGGGAACTTGTAGCAGAGCTCAAGATGGAAGATATTTGTATCCAGTGACCTTGAGAGCAAAATTTTCATCTCTATAGACCCAGCTGATGAGAGATGACATAGATGGATACACAAAAGATCAACAATAGAGAAGGATATCAGTCACTCTAGTGCAAAATGTCCCAATGTAGAGAGTACAAGATGGAAAGGGAGGATAGTGCTCAATTATAGATGGAGCAAGAAAGATCCGCTTCAGAGGGAGTGACTATAGCATAGATTGAGAGACATTATCACTTAGCCTCTATATGTGGCAAAGGTTGTTTGCCTCAGTATCTTAGGGATATGCTCTTTGTGATTCAGGATGTCTCCCCTCATTGAGAGGATAGATCTCAGAATCAAGAATCTTGGCATGATTCTTGGGATTAGAAGTGTGGCGGAATCCAAATGAGATTTTCCTTAGCTAAGTAAAGTATGCAGTAAAGATCTTCGGGATGATGGATTGTAAAGCCATGGCCACACCGATGGCATCGAACTTGAAGTTGTTGTGTGATACTACTTCAGAGACAGTTGATGCCACAACCTACATGCGGATGATTGGTTCGTTGATGTACTTGACGAACACGAGGTCGGATATATGCTTTGTAGTGAACACTTTGAGTCAGTATATGGTAGAGTCTAGACATGTTCACATGATTGCGGCAAAGCATGTGTTGAGGTACCTTAAGGGTATGATTGAGTATTGCCTCGGATATGTGAGAGATCAGAGAATTAGCCTGCAAGGCTATGTAGACTCAAATTGGGTTGGCAGTGCTACTACACTTGCCTCAGGGTGTTGCTTTAGTTTGGGGTTTGACATGATTTCCTGGTTCAGTAAGAAGCAGGCAAGTGTAGCACTGAGTACAACTAAGGAAGAGTACATTACAGCTTGTTCAGCAAGTTGTGACAATGTGGCTTCAGAAGCTACTTCTGGGATTGTTTGATGTCAAGCTAGAGATGACTTGTGTGCTCTGGTACAACCAGAGTTGTGTGCAGTTGTCCAAGAATCCTGTGTTCCATGACAAGTCGAACCACATCAAAATTTGATATCACTATATCTCGGATATGGTGAAGAGAGGAGCAGTGAAGCTCCAGTATATTGTGACTAACGAGCATATAGTCAATGTATTGACCAAGCCTCTAGCGACAGTGAAGTTTGAGTATTTCAAGGACAAGCTTGGAATTGTCCAGATCAGTGTCCATCGCAAGAGGGAGTGATAAGTCCCTGTGCTCTTCACATCCAGCATGAAAAAGGGTTGGCTTTGTGGAAGACAAGTGTTCTTCACATCCAGCATGAAAAAGGGCTAGCACTGTGGAAGAAGCATGAGACCAGCATCCAGTATGAAAAGGACTGGCACTGCAAAGGTGTGCGCCCAGTATGAAAAAGAACTAGTCACTACACAGATACGCCCAGTATGAAAAAGAACTAGTCACTACACGGATACACCTAGTATGAAAAAGGACTGACCATTGTACAGGTAGATCCCAGTCAAGCTAGTTGTATTACCGAGAGAAGGGTAGATCCCAGTCGAGCTGGTTATATCACCGAGAGAAGGGTGGATCCTAGTTGGGCTGGTTGTATCATCGAGAGAAGGGTAGATCCCAATTGGCCTGGTTTTATCACTGAAATGAAGGGTAGATCCCAACCAGGGTGGTTGTAACACCGAGATATGATGGTAGCACCCAGCATGAAAAAAGGTTGGCGTCGCACCAAGATATGAGGGTCCCAGTATGAAAAAGCATTGGTGCCACACTGAGATACGAGGGTAGCACCTAGTTGGGATGGTGTCGCACCGAGATGAGGGTAGCACCCAGCTACGCGAGTGTCGCGTCGAGATGAGGGCAACACCCAACATGAAACAGGGTTGGTGTAGCACCGAGACAAGTGTAGCACCTAGCATGAAACAAGGTTGGTGTGGCACCGAGACGAGAGGTACACCCAGCATGGAAAAGGGTTGGTTGTTGTACAGACTTCTTATGATGTATAGATTCGAGAGATGTCACAAGTCAACGGCCCGAGTACCAAGTTGTAGTAGCAGTGATCAAATCCACTGATGATGTCCAATGACGAGATCCAGTGATGATGTCCAGGGATGATGATCATGACGAAAGAATACCTTCTTGTTAAGAGGGAGTGTTGAAGAATGTTGTTGAAAATAGTTGTCAATTGATGTCAAAAGAGTTCAGCAATGACAAAGGAATAACCAATCAAATATGATGATAGGTTGAACTTAGTGAAAGACAGGAATTACAAAGTCGGATGGTGGTTCGAGGAGTAGCGGTCGATCAATGCAAGAAGCGACAATGAACAGATCCGACGATTAAAAGAAAGTCCGCAGAAAATCTACAGTTGCAAAGCGATCCGCAACATTATAGCACAATCCGCATTTGTTTGTATATCAAAGGTCATGAGTGAACCCGCAAGGAAATCAACGGACCAGAAAAATGCGAAAACAAGTTGCGGAAGAAAATTGCAGAAGTCCAAAATGGGAAAGTGTGGTTCCGCATTCCGCAATCCGTAAGATAGATGGTCGGAAAAGACTCTGCAAGAGATCGACGATGTGGAAGAAAAATTGCGGAAGAATTTTCATGAAATTTGGAAAATCCGCAATTCGCAATCTACATCTGATCTAAGATCAACGATCAGGAGAGAGACTGCATGAGATCGACGAAGCAGAAGAAAACTTGCGGAAAGCAAATTATGGAAGCACCTTCAAGAAATTTGGAAAACCCGCAATCCGCAATCGGCATCATAACTCAAATCAACAGCCAAGGAAGAGTCCGCTAGAAATCAATGATGCGGAAAGGTTGTTGCAGAAAGCTAAGGAAATTGTGGAAAGATGATTACGGAGGGAAATCAGTGTTAGATCGACGGACAAGAAAGAATCCGCAATGGATCAATGGCTCGGGATGGTTGTGGAAAGGATCTATTGCCGAAAAATGCAAAATTCCAAAAAAAATTTGGTGAAGAATTATCATTGTGGAGAGGCAATTTTGGTAAAATTTTATTGCAGAAAGGTATGACTGATAAACCTAAATGGAATTAAAGAATTGTTAAAATGAAGAGTTAAGTTTGTCATGAAGAGGCACGATCTAAGAATTAAAAGGCCCAACTGTGAAGAGATGCATTCACAGAAAACATGTGAGAGGGTATTTATAGAGAGAATGATGAGTGAAAGAAATTGTCTCTGCAGTCCAGATCATAGCAGCAACTAGTAGAGGTAGAGACCAATGACGTAACTTGAGAGAGAGAGAGAAAAAAGGTTCGTTGGAGAGGAGTTGCTTTTGTCTTTAGGGTTTATCTTATCTTGGTTGGCATTGCACTTGGTGACGAAATCTATACTAGAGAGGTGGTTGGGTTTTCTCCCTTATGGTTTCCAAGATGAAAATCTTTGTGTCTTTTGTGTTGTTGTGCTTGTCTTTCTTTGAGTGATCCTCTTGTATATGATTATTGTGATATAATGCAATTTATTTGAAGATCAAACATAATCATATTGGAAACATTAAAATTCTAACAATTGCTGAAGTTGACAGCTAGCTAAGGATAGTGTCCGATAATCTAACTAACTGATAACATATTAAGCTCCATCTCTGGCACATAGTGCACATAAAGGAAAAGTAACATGTCCCCTCCAAAGGAAATCTGTACATTTGCTTTGCCAACAACTGTGTATTATTTCACACCATCGAAGTGCATTGGATCTTTAGAGGAACTAGCAATGAACTCCAAGAACCAGTCATGTCTATTGGTGAAGTAGCAAGATGCACCCGAGTCAAGGTACCAAGCAGATGACTTGTAGTTATATGTTGGTTGCAAGGCCATGAATAGTGCAACTGCACATTAAGGAAAAACTAACATGTTCCATCCTAAGGAAATCTGTAAATTTTCTTTGCCAACAATTGTGTAGTATTTCACACCATTGAAGTGCATTGAATCTTTAAAGGAACTAGCATTCCAATCCTGTCTATTGGTGAAGTAGCAAGATGAACCTGAGTCAAGGTACCAAGCATATGACCTGTGGTTATCTCCTAGTTGCAAGGCCATGAATGCATAGAATATTGATTCCTCGTCCTTTAATGTTTTGGGACATGAGCCTTTTGTTGAGGTCCTCCCTGGTTGTTTTTTTGTTCAACCAAACTCTTTCGGTAGAATTTCTTCATATGGCTTGCCTTGCCACAGTAGTGACAAATAACGTTCTTTTGACTCCTTGTGGCATCTTCTCCACTATCTTGACCAATCTTCTTTGCCATGGTTGCTTTTTTGTTCAACCAAACCTCTTTTGGTAGAATTTCTTCATATGGATTGCCTTGCTGCAGTAGTGACAAGTAATGTTCTTTTGAGTCCTTGTGGCATCTACTCCATTGCCCTGACCGTTCTTCTTTTCCCATTGACCTTCTCAATCAAAATTGGTAGCAAAGGCCTACTTTGAACCCTCTATCTCACTGCTACTACCAAATTGCTTCTTCCATCTATCCTACTGTAAGACCTTATTGCAAAGCTCATCAAACTTCAAGTCAACGCCCATAGAGGTGATGTTCAGTGTCTCAATAAAGTGCTCATAAACACATGATAAGCTTTTCAACATAATTGCCACCATGTTGTTGAAAAGTTACGTAGGATGTGTTTGTTCACCCTAGCATTGCCTTGGGGTGGACAAGGACACTTTAATTGGTGACCCCTATTCACATTTAATTTAATGAAGTGAGATGTACTTTATATTTTTTAAGTGACTTCATTAAAAGATAAAAGTCATGGTTATCCTAAGTTCATATTTAGATAAATGTTAAGTGAGTGATTAATTAAAAGGGGGTGCTCATACTTTATTAAATGACATGAGGTGCACTAAATGTCATTTATTAATTATTAATTGAGCATTCAATGAGAACCCTTCATCTAATCTAATCTTGACCATTAGATTGAAGAGGAAGTTGCCATGAACAAAAAGGACTAGGCCAAGGCATTCATGATTTCATTGTTCACTTTCACAAGAGAGATTTTTGAAAGAGCAAGAGCAAGAGAAGAAACTAGGGTTTGAAGAGATTTCAATCCTGAAAATTTCTAAAGAGAGAGAGAAGAGAAATTTTGCAAATTTCTAGAGACAAGAGAAATTCTTCTAGGCACATTTCCCAAGAAAAAATTTGCAACACGCACCTTTCCCAAGAATGTTTCGTACAGTTCGTGTAGACAATCCGTACAGGTTTGTACAGGCACAAATTTCGAGGCAAGAAGTATAGCATTTAATGTTGTTCGTACATGCACAATTTTTTAGGTAGAAGGCACAGGTTTCGAGGCAAAAAAGTACATCATTAATTGTTGTCTGTATAGGCACAGAAATCGAGGTCGTACAACAGTACCGTACAACCACACATGTGAGGTCATACAGCACAGAAATCGAGGCAAGCCGAACAGATTTTTACTGGCAAGCATTTCGAGATGAAATGCTGAGATAAAAACTGTTGATTTGGTTTTGTAAATTTGCCTAAAAATAAAAATCTCTCTCTGAAGAATAGGTCTTCCCTTCGGGGTTTTTCCTGGGTCATTTGACCAAAATTCTGTGTTAAAAATTTCATGTGGCTGAAATTTATTTTCTAAGTAAATTCTTTAGGGCTGCGTTTTCAGAATTCAAAAGAAGAGAAAATCTCATGTGTTGATGTTTTCAGTAAAATTAATAAATTTTCATGTACATGCTAACCTTGGGGTTTGGGCATTAAACAATGAAAAACTGAAACTTGAACCGGGTTGGCGTTTGGAAAAATTCTTCATGGTATCAAAGCAATTTGAAGGCTGAAAGTTTGCACACAAACAGAAATTTCAAATTGGGAGTAATAAGGGAAAACAGGGTTGAACAGAAAACAGGTTCTTGGATTTTCTTTCAGTCATGGCTACCGGGCTTAGAATAGAAGATAGGTTGGATGGGGCTGGAAATTTCAGTCCATGGAAGGCTAGAATAGTGTTGGTTTTACAGGATAGTGAGTTATGGGATATAGTGAACAGCACTACTGCAAATCTCGTGACTGTTCCCACTGATACAGTGGCTAGGGCCGCATTCGACAAGAGAGATATAAAGGCCAAAAGAATCATTCTTGATGCAATCAAAGATCACGTGATTCCACACATTTCAGGTAAAGATCATGCCTATCAGATGTGGACTGCTTTAACTAACTTATACCAAAGTTCCAATGAAAATCGGAAGATGACCACTTACCTCACCAGGATTACACAGGTTCGTGATGAGCTTGGAGCTATAGGGGAGGTGATACAAAGTGTTGAGTTGGTGCGTATAGCCTTAAATGGCATGGCGAAGCCATGGCCTGTATTTGTGGAGTCAATAGTTGCTCGTGAGCACATGCCTACATGGGATCGTCTTTGGGATGATTTCATAGAGGAGTATACACGTAGAGGATATTTACAGGGCAGTACATCTCACAGCAAAGAAGATGAGGAGAATGTGGCATTAGCAACAAAAGGGAAAGAGAAGAAGTTCAAGAAGGGTTCCAAGGGTGGAACCAAGCAGCAGGATGGAGAGAAGAAAGACATGAGCAAAGTGAAATGCTTTGCTTACCAAAAGTTTGGGCATTATGCTGGACAATTACCAAACAAGAAGAAGAAGAAACGGCAGACAGCAGCTTCAGCAAAGATTGATGAGTATGCTACTAGATTTCAGAGAGATTTTTCTCTCTTTGCTGGTGTTTGTGTAGAGAGGGCATCATCCATCACCAGCAGAGACATTGAGGGTCACATGGAGCATTCCATGATTGTTGGGCATTCATTGAGTGCTTCCACTACTTCCTCCACATGGTACATTGATAGTGGAGCTTCGAGTCACATGATAGGTGATCGAGACATGTTCATCGAGATGTCAGAGACGGATTTGGAGTCGGAGGTTGTATTGGTTAATGATACAGTGATGAGAGCAGTTGGCGTGGGACAGTCTGCTTTGACAGGGAGTCCATGCAGCGTATGTTTCTAAGGGATGTCTTGTATGTCCCTAGGCTGAAGAAGAACCTTGTATCAGTTTCCATGATTGAGGAAAGAGGATTTGGAGTATATGTCCTAGATGGGAAAGTTCACATCTTTCCCAAAGCAGAGGGTCCATCTACTTCATATGCGATTGGAGTCAGATGCGGGAAACTATACAAGCTTCTCTTCCAGCCACATCATGCACTGTCACACACTCAAAGCAGAAGTGAGTTGCATTAGTTATGGCACAGGACAATGGCCCATCTTCATCATCCAACTTTGAGGATGCTAAGAGACATGACTATAGGTATGCTAGATTTTAGAACATAGTTGGGTGGTGTATGCAGAGGGTGTGCTATGGGAAAGTACACCAAGACTGCTTTCTCGAGCAGTGATAGCAGATCAGAGGGAGTGCTTGAGTTGATACATTCAGATTTATGTAGTCCCATGTCATCTGCCTCTTTAACAGGTTATGAGTATTACATTACATTCATCGATGACTTTTCTAGGAAGACTTAGATCTATTTCCTTAGAAGCAAGAGATCAAATGAAGTCTTGCTTCGGTCCCAGGAGTTCAAAGCTCTTGTGGAGAACCAGACAGGAAAGAAGATCAAGGTACTTCGATCAAACAATGGAGGTGAGTATACTTCCCATGCATTCGATGAGTTCTGTAGACAGGAGGGGATCAAAAGGCAGTTGACAGTTCCTTACACTCCACGGCAAAATGGAGTGGCTGAAAGGAAGAACCATTCTATAGTGGGCGCAACTAGAGCCATGTTACATGATCAGAGTCTTCCTTTCTTTCTATGGGCAGAGGCCTGTAGTACTGTTGTTTATGTACTAAACAGGAGTCCGCACCAGCCTTGGGGTGCAAAACTCCTGAGGAGATGTTCATCAAGAAAGTGCCTGAGATATGCCACTTCCGTATCTTTGGATGCCTTACATACTCACATGTCTCTTCTGAGAAGAGGACAAAGTTGGAGGCTACTGGAGAGGGGTATTTTTTGTTGGATATGATGAGACTTCGACGGCTTTCTGCATTTACCTTCCTACACAGAGGAAAGTTGTGGTGAGGGAGGTGAGATTTGAGAAGCGAGCCTTCAGAAAATCTCAAGATGCATAGATAAAGGAGCAGCAGAGTACTCCACAGGTGACAGCATCACAGAGTTCAGCGAGTTAGGGCATAAGGTCTCAGGTTTCAGGAGTGACTGGGTCATAGTTTACAGGTCCATCAATTTCAGGGACTCGGTCTACAGGGACTTCTGGTACAGGGACAGGTTCACGGATCACAGGTTCACAGGTTACACCTTCAGGTGATTCAGATACACATAGTACAGGTTCAGGTTCACCAGGGACAGGATCTCAGACCGTTGGTACTTCTTGAGGGAGACATTCGGTTGATGAGCATGTAGAGGAGGGTCTGCGCCAGGATGCTTCTTCCAAGAAGAGAAAGCCTAGTTGGCTTAGGAAGCTTGTGAAGGAAGCAGAGGAGTCTGTCAGGACACCCAGGAGGGAGGTTAGAGAGAGAAAGGCACCTGAGAGATTTTCCAGCTACATGGCCCAGGTGACTAGCTTGCATGAGACCGTGCCTACTACTTGTGAGGAGGCTTCCGTACACCAGGTTTGGAGAGATGCCATGATGGAAGAGTACAATTCCATCATGAAGAATGGGGTGTGGGAAGTGGTTCCGAGACCAGAGGGGAAGTCAGTTGTGACTTCCAAGTGGCTCTACAAAATCAAGCATGCTGCGGATGGCAGCATCAAGAAGTACAAAGCACGATTTGTAGCGCTTGGGTTCTCACAGATTGAGGGAGTTGATTATGATGAGACCTTTACGTCGGTTGCCAGATTTTCTTCGATCAGAGCAATGATCTTCGTCGTAGCAGAGATAGGTTGGAAAATCCATCAGATGGATGTGAAGACCACTTTTCTCAACGGTCTTCTACAGGAGGAGGTATATTTGAAGCAGCCACAGGGCTTTGACATCTATGAGAGAGATTCTCATGTATGCAGGCTGAAAAAGGATTTGTATGGTCTGAAGCAAGCCCCTCGGCCTTGGTATTCGAGGATTGATTCATATTTTCTTTCGATTGGGTTTCGGAAGAGTGAGGCAGATCCCAACCTTTACTACAATGTGGTTGGCGGTGTTCCGCTCATTCTTCTACTGTATGTTGATGATTTGTTCATTACTGGAGGAGAGCACCTGATTGATGCATGCAAGAAGGATCTTGCTTCGAGGTTTGAGATGACAGATCTTGGGTCGATGCACTACTATCTAGGCATGGAGGTATGGCAGGAGGCTAGACATGTTTCCCTAGGGCAAGAAAAATATGCTACAGATGTTCTGAAGAGTTTTCAGATGGAGGACTGCAGACCTATGTCTACACCCATGACCACCAACTGGAAGAAGCTTCATGCTTCTGAGGGAGAGCTGGTGGATCCTACTTTATTTCGTCAACTCATTGGTTCGTCAATGTATTTGGTCAACACCAGACCAGATATGAGTTTTGCAGTGAACACGCTCAGTTAGTTCATGGTGGAGCCCAAGAGAGTGCATTGGATAGCTGCAAAACATATTTTGAGATACCTTGTTGGGACTGTAGTTTATGGTTTGGACTACAGGAGGTCAGGTGGAGTGGACTTGGTTGGCTTCACGGATTCAGATTGGGCAGGAAGTGCTTCGAACCGGAAGAGCACTTTCGGTTGTTGTTTTAGATTGGGATCGGTTGTTGTGGCGTGGTTCAGTCGGAAGCAAAAGTCCGTTGCTTTGAGTTCTGCAGAGGTTGAGTACATGGCAGCCAGTCAGGCTAGTTGTGAGGCTTTGTGGCTTCGTAAGTTCATGGTTGATTTATTTGGTCAGAAGTTGAGGCCTACTATCATTCACTGTGACAATCAAAGTTGCATCAGACTCTCTAAGAATCCAGTGTTTCATGACAAGTCAAAACACATTGAGATCAGATACCACTTCATCAAAGACTATGTTCAGAGAGGAGTTGTTGAGTTACAGTACATCTCTACAAATGAACAGGTAGCAGACATTCTCACGAAGTCTTTGGGAAGAGGAAAGCACATTTATTTCAGAGACAAGATGGGAGTGGTGAGAAACACCTTCCTCGGTAAGAGGGAGTGTTGAAAAGTTACCTAGGAAGTGTTTGTTCACCTAACATTGCCTTAGTGTGGACAAGGACACTTTAATTGGTGACCCCTAGTCATATTTAATTTAATGAAGTGAGATGTACTCTATATTTTTAAAGTGACTTCATTAAAAGATAAAAGTCATGGTTATCCTAAGTTCATATTTAGATAAATGTTAAGTGAGTGATTAATTAAAGGGGGGTGCTCACACTTTATTAAATGACATGAGGTGCACTAAATGTCATTTATTAATTATTAATTGAGCATTTAATGAGAACCCTTCATCTAATCTAATCTTGGCCATTAGATTGAAGAGGAAGTTGCCATGAACAAAAAGGACTAGGGCAAGGCATTCATGATTTCATTGTTCACTTTCACAAGAGAGATTTTTGAGAGAGCAGGAGCAAGAGAAGAAACTAGGGTTTGAAGAGATTCATTCCTGAAAAATTTCTGAAGAGAGAGAGGAGAAATTCTGCAAATTTCTAGAGACAAGAAGAGAATTTTTTTAGCACATTTCCCAAGAAAAAATTTACAACAAGCACATTTCTTAGGACTGTTACGTACAGTCCGTACAGGTACGTACATGCATGGATTTCGAGGCAGGAAGTACAGCATTTAATGTTGTCCATACAAGCACGATTTTCAAGGTAGTAGGCACAAGTTTCAAGGCAAAAAAGTACAACATTAATTGTTGTACGTACAAGAATAGAAATTGAGGTCGTACAACAGTATCGTACAGCCACACGTGTGAAGTCGTACAACACAAAAATCGAGGCAAGCCTACAAATTTTTACTAGCACGCATTTCGAGATGAAATGATGAGATAAGTACTGTTGATTTGGCTTTGTAAATTTGCCTGAAAAATAAAAATATCTCTGAAGAACAGGTTTTCCCTTCAGGTTTTTTCTTGGGTCATTTGACCAAAATTATGTGTGTTAAGAATTTCATGTGTAGCTGAAATTTATTTTCTGAGTAAGAATATAGGGTTGCCTTTTAATTTTCAGAATTCAAAAGAAAGAGAAAATCTCATGTGTTTATGTTTTCAGTAAAAATTATTAAATTTTCATGTACATGCTAACCTTGGGGTTTGGGCATTAAACAATGAAAAACTGAAACTTGAACCGGGTTGGGGTTTGGAAAAATTCTTCACATGTCTTCTTCCATCTCGTAGTCAATGGAATCCAACTATTCTCGAATATCCTTGATCTTAAATGCCCCTATAATGAGGCACTCTCATCCATCATCATCAAGAACATGTTCTTCAGAAAGAAAGCTTTGCCCTTGTTCAAAGTCTCATGCAAATCTTTCAAATGTTGCCAAATCACTGTAGCGGTCTTCCCTATCTGGACCAAGGTTTACAAAACCCGAAACGGTGGACGAATCAGCCGACCCTGAAAATCGAAACCGGACCAAAACCAGGAAAAAAACCAGATCACAAAACCGGTCCACCAAAAATTCAAAAACTACTTAAATTTTGAAAAATTATATATATATTCATGTGCAACCATGTAAATCCAAACCATTATCCACAAATTTACAAAAAGTGCTCTTGCTATGTGCCATACTAAGCATATTTTATGGTCAAAACCGGACTGAAACCGATAAAACCGGTCAAAACCGACCGTCGGTTTGAGACACCGGTTTGAACCCGTGAGGCCCCAAAACCGACCGGACCAATCGGTTTTACCAGTTCCGGTCTGGTTTTTGTAACACTGATCTATACCTTAGGAAGTGTTACGCACCAGACTCTCTGCAGCGCAATCTACTAGATGTGCCAAGGAGGGGGGTCCTTTTGTTGTTGTAAAAGGCCAAATCAAGGCTATCTTATGTAAATTTGTTGGTTTATCATTGGCCTAGACCCCTTGGTCGGTCATGGCAAGTCCTCTTGGACCTCACTTCAAAGTGTATTAGTCTTGTTTCCCTACTAACTACCCCTCGATGGGTGGTAACTCCCTATCATGTCAGGCATTTATACCTTGGGTAGGTATTTGTGCATCTTGGGGTGACTCCATTAGGACACATGATTTGTGGTGCCCCTAGCCACACTTGTGATTTTATTCTTTGTAAAGATGATTGCACTTGTAAGGGTTGTCATACACGCTTTAGCACACCTCTTTTATGCCCACTTAGACCTCATTGTGTTGTATTACCTCTCCTTTTGGTCATCTAGGTCAAAGAAAGTGAAGATGTCCATCTTAGAAGAACTCATTGAAGGTCGTACCTTGCAAAAGAAGAAGGGCGTTGAGGTAAAATCACATCGTGGAAGTTAGTTAGGGCATGACGACCTCCTTTTTGGCTCAACATGTCATCTTGGTTGAAGCCTCTTGCTTATTTATCGTGTTATTTTATGTCTTACGGCTTAGTCCCTAAGTGCAAAAACTTCCCTCGTCCATTTCAATACTCATCACTTATGGTGTTCATCAACAGAAAGTCTAATAATCCAGTCTTACTAATGCTTGCTTTGTCTACCAATCCCAAGACCATATCATCAATCATTATCCTCGTCTTAAACTTAAATTGGAACAACCCAAGGAGCAACCAATCCCTCATTTATTTCAATTCATCAATCGCCCCTAACTTCATTCTTAGGCAAGACTTGCCACTTCTTAAGAAACCTCATTTATTCATCGTCAGAGATTAGCCACCAATCTAAATCCTCTTACCAATCTTCAACAATGGTCCAGCCCCAACCTTTTGTGCCTAGTACAAGGTGGACAGTACAAAGAAGAAAAAGCGAGGAGCCCCAGTCCCTTCTTAGGTAGAGCAACATCTAAGGTATCCAAATCCCAAGTCGCAAACTAAATCCTACATGTATGCAACTATGCAATCACCTTGAAAATGAGCCTTCCACTTGAGGGATTTTTCTTCCAACAACTACTTTAGTAGCCTAAGTTTGGGGATAATCCCTTAATGAAGCCCTCGTTTGTGTCTCAAAATGTACGAGGGATGACTATCCTAAGTCAAAGGATGTTTGTTAGGCATATATTGCAGAAAGCAAAGCCCGATGTGGTTTTTCTTCAGGAGGTCAAGTCCTAGTTTTGAGTTGAGAACTTGAATGAGTTATTGCTAGAAGGGCCAGTGTTATCATAAATCTAGAAATAACACTCACAACATAACTCAAATCATGCCTAGTGATTGTAAGATATATTAAGCTCACCACTAGTTGCTTCTACACTAACTCATTAACTACCTTAGACACAACCTTGGCTAAAATCTTCAGTGCTTTCTTCATAGGTGTAGACAGTATTTTGCAATATGTTATTTTGAACCTATCAAGCAAACTCTTAGCATATTTTGTTTGTGGGACAAAAATGTTGCTTCCTATTTACCAAACTTCTACACCTAAGCAATAATGTAGGAGGTCAAGATTAGACATGTCAGAAACTTTACACAAATTATAATTGATATGTTATATAGCATTTGCCTCACTACCTATAATGATGATATCATCCACATATATAATAGGATGATCCCATTACCTATGTTTTTGATGTATAGATTGGGATCTAAAGGACTTTGTTGGAACCCCTATTCACCCAAATACCTATCAATATTAATGCACCATGATCGCAATGCCTGTTCCGGGCCATATAGAGCATTTTCAATCTACAAACAAAATTCTCCTTCCCTATAACCTAAAAACCTTGTAATTCGCACATGTAAACTTCTTCCTCCAATTCTTCATTAAGGAAGGCACTCTTCACATCCATTTGATGGACCTTCTAGCCAAACTCAATTGTCATGCTTGCTTCGGGCCATATATAGCATTTCTCAATCTACAAACAAGTACTCCTTCCCTATAACCTAAAAACCTTGTCATTCACACATGTAAACTTCTTCCTCCAATTCTCCATTGAGGAAGGCACTCTTCACATCCATTTGATGGACCTCCTAGCCGAACTCAGTTGCCATGGTTAGAACTAGTCAGATGGTGCTCATCTTTGCTATGGGAGAAGAGGTCTCCTCATAGCCAATGCCTACTCGCTAAGAGAACCCTTTTGCAACTAATCATGCTTCCCCTCTACCTTGTACTTGACCTTGTACACCCATTTGTAGCAAATAGGATTCTTTCCTAATGGAAGAGGTGTGAGATCCCAAGTCTAATTTTTCATAAAGCTTTGATATTCAACTTTCATGGCCTTCTCTGATTCAAGTCTCCTCCTTGAACACCTATAGCTCATACACTTCCTAAACATTGGTTATCAAAGTAAAGTTAACTATGTTTGGTAAATGTTTGCTTTTATCTTGTGATAATCATCCCTCGATCATTTCACCCATCTGAACATCTCCAATAACATTGTGCCCCCACTTTAATATCTTCCTGGATATTCCCCATTCAAATCAAAGTTCTCACCATTATCTAGACTACCTTTACCAATATCAAAATCATATCTCAAAAATTCCTCATGCCAGTAATCCTCCCCATACCCCACCACCTTTCAACTTTCAAGTGAAGCTACATGAAATTCGATACGTGAATGAGTTGCTCTTCTATGATTTTGGCCTTTAAAGAAGTTTTGGACTCTAGAAATGTCCAACTTCCTCATCAACTATAACATCTCTATTGAAGCACTAATAATCAATGACAACCTCAACCAATATGTAAGCTTTATCACTATCATTGTACCCTGTGATCATCAATTTCTCACTCTTAGGGTCTAACCTAGTTCTTTTCTCATTTGAATCCAAGGATACACAATAGAACCAAAGACCTTAAGACGACTAACTCCAGGCTTCCTCCCAAACCATGCTTCCTTTAGAGTCATCTTCTTCATCGACATCGTTGGAGATCTATTCAACAAGTATATTGCTTTGAATGTTGCCTCAACCGAAAACCTGTTGAGAACATACATGTTCTCCATCATGCACTTCAGCATCTTTGTGAAAGTGTGGTTATGAATCTTAACCACTCCATTGGTAGTGGACTATCTTTTAATCCTATGTTTAGTACAAAAGATATGGAATTCTTTGGAGCAAAATTCTTTGCCATTAGCAGACCGAAGAGTGGTAACGTGACACCTTGACTCTTTTTCTACTAATGATTTTATCTTTTGAAATTCATTGAACACTTCAAATTTCAGTTTTAAAAAATACACCCACAATTTCCTAATATACCCATCAACAAAAAGAGGAAATACCTGACACTAATACAAATGCCATGTTCATTGGCCCACAAACATCTGCATGAACCAAATGAAGGACTCTGTTATCTCTGCAAGCTTGTCCTTCCTCAAATTGCACTCTATGTTGCTTCCGTACCTAGCCAGCTCCACACACACCTTGAATATGTTGTTGGATATCAAGAAGTCCATCCACTAAATTCTCTCAAGACAATTGAAAGAGGTAGGTCAAGTCAATATGCTTGTATCATTGATGCCAAAAAGTACTAATGTATGATGCATTCTAGGTTGCTAATGCATGTTCCCTTACCTATCCAATGTCAATCAATATGAACAGTCGATGATCCTCCACACAAAGAGCGATAGTCTTCATGGTCTCCTTATAACCTATATAGCATTTGCGATCACTAAAGTTGACATCTAGTTGGGGGGCAGTGTCTCGTAATCTGATTAACAAATAATAGGTTAAGCTCCATGCCTGGCACATAGTACACATTTAGGAAAATTAGCATTTTCCCTCCAATGGAAATCTACACATTCCCTTTGCCAACCATCATGTACTCTTTGTCAATTGGATATAGCTCAAATGGTTGTGGAATGGAGTGTTATCCTCCCCACCCAAGTTCTATTCTTTTAAGTGACATGTTAAGCTCAAAATGAGAATATTCTCATATCGGCTTCAATCCCTATTGTTGACATAGCCTTCTACACTAAAGAATCTAGGGTTTACCCAAGGTACCATCCTCAAAATGAGGGGAAGTACCACGGGGTTTTCCCTAGGCATTGTAACCTAGAAAAAATGAAAAAAAGCATTGTGTACTCTTCCCCACCATCAAAGATCACGAAATCCTTAGAGGAACAAGTAATGTACTAAATGAACCAGTCCTATCTGTTGGTGAAGAGTTGCGATGCACCTAAATCTGTGTACCAAGCAAATGACCTGAGCTTATTTTCTTGCACCTGGACATTAATGCGTTTAAGGTTTACTCCTTTGTATATGCTCTGCAGAAATAGCTTTCTGTTGAGGCCCTCCTTAGCTAGTTTTATAATTAGCCAATGCCTTTTTGCAATGCTTCTTCATATGGCCCACCCTACCATAGTAGTGAAATGTTCATCATGCTTTTGGCTGCATCTTGAATTGTACCTTGACCTTCCTTCTTGGCCCATTTGCCTTCACCCTCAACATTGACTGCAAACACTCATTATGTACCCTCTAATTCTCCACTGCTACTAAATTGTTTCTTCCGATTGTCCTATCGCAAGAGCTTATTGTATAGCTCATCAAACTTCAAGTCAACATTTGTAAAGGAGATGTTCAAGGCCCCAATAAAGTGCTCGTAAGCACATGGTAAGCTTATCAACGTTATTATCACCCCACCCTCCTCTTCCATCTTTCGACAAATGGCCACCAACTATTCTCTAATATCCCTGATATTGTGCAAGTGCTCGTGTAATGACGCACTCTGTTGGAGTTTGTGCAATTTTGGAAGATATTATTATTGTATTCTTTATTGTAGCTCCTAAGGGAGTTGAACTTGTAATCAATCATGTAAACCCTAGAAAGAACAATGTAAACCTTGGGGTGAAAAGCAAGCAAAAGAAAAGGATAAAAATAAATTATTAAAATATATTTTATTGTCCCCCAAGAGAAGTCGGCCCTGTTAGGGAAATAGTCAATTTGACACTTGTATAAATAGAGGGAAAGTTCACCTCAATATTCACTCATTCACTCAAGGAAATTCGCATCACTAGGAGAGAGAAGTTCGCACCTGTTGAAGGAGAAGATTGTTTTGGAGTTTCTATCTTTGGAAAGTACTTCCATCTTTTCTCTCTCTTCTTTGTACACTGTTCTCAGAATTATCATCTCTATACGAAGGTTGTTAAGTTTTCTCCCATTTGGGTTTCCCAGGATAAAATTCTTGTGTTATTGTTTTGTGCTTTATCTTTCTTCTAGTGATCCTATTGATTAATTGCAATTAAGATATATTGCTATAATCTTGTGAAAATCTAGTATCAGAGCAATACTGGAAGAAGCCATTGTCGAACATAGTCAGAACCCTGTCGAAACTAGGGTTTCATCTTCCAAAACCTTTACTCAACCTTTTGGTAGAAAAAGAGCCTTGGAAATTTTGATCTAAGGAGGGCAAATCTTTTGGTGGAGGCAGAACTCAATTCTAAGAATTTTCAATTTTTGACCTAATTCTGCAGCTGCACCAGAAATTAGGGTTTTAGTTTTTGACCTACTTCCTCCACAGTTTTGGCTCGACTCTACCTCTTCTTAACTCGCCTTTCTAGGGTGCATTCACCTGTGGAGTCATTTTTCCAAAGCTCCGACTTCCATTTTTAACCTAGCCTTTGTTAGGGTTTCAAATCTATATCTGCAGTCAAGATGATTAGTATGAAGGTTTAAGATCGTCTGAAAGGGGCTTCCAACTTCATCCCTTGGAAGTCTAGGGTTCTTCTTCTACTAGAAGAAAATGATCTATTACAATTTGTAAATTCAGAGGTCCCAAAACGAGAAGTCGAAGAAGCCAAACCTCGCTGGAGGAAAATTATGCCAAAGCAAGAAGGATTTTGGTGGACTCAGTTAGAGACCACTTGGTTCCTCAAATCTCAAAAAGGCGACAGCTAGGAAGATGTTCAAAAGCTTGAAGAAGCTATTTGAACACAGTAGCATCAATGTGACTCACATTGAGGAATAAACTGTCGAATATGAAGATGACAAAGTCCGAAAATATTGCCTCATATTTCATGAGGATCGTCGAGCTCCGGGACAAGCTAAAGTCCAGTGGAGACAACCTTGAAGAAAAGGATCTTGTTATGACCTCCTTAAATGGTCTCCCACCATCTAAGGAGTCTTTCATCCAAACCATAAGTGGTCGAACCAAGTTGCCCAAATTTGATAAGTTATGGCTAGAATGCACTCAGGAAGAGACGAGAATAGCAGCACGTCAAAGACTTCATGGCACTCAACCTGAGGAGAATCAAGCGTTCGTATCTCATGCCAAGAAAGGCAAGGGAAAGGGAGGGAAGTGGTACAATCACAAGCACCAAGATAGGAGATCAAGTCCACCCCCAGACCAGAAGGAACAAAAGAAGGATTTATCTCAGATACAATGCTACAAGTGCAAGAAATATGGTCATTATGCCAGTAATTGTCAAAGTTCAAACAAAAGGAAGCATGAAGCTTCAACTGCTGATGTAGAAGAAGATCATCATCACAAGAAACAAAAGAATGAAGATCGCACAGAATTCTTCTTCATATCGGCTCTATTAGGTATTGTTCCCACCACTACTGATACTTGGCTCATAGATAGTGGTGCGTCTAAACACTTGACAGGATATAAAGAAAATCTCTCAAAAGTAGTTGAGAAAGATTCCCATCTCTGTGTTGTACTTGGAGATGAAGCAACTACACTGTGAAGGGATCTGGGGCCACCTCCCTTCATCTAGAGTCTAATGATACTCTACATTTGAGTGATGTGCTCTATGTACCTGGTATGAAAAGAAATATGGTTTCCATCTCAACATTAGAAGACAAAGGATATAAAGTAGCATTTTCATTTTCTTGGCACAAGAACTCAAGCATGGATACAGCAAGGTAATTGGTATGAGAGAGGAGAACTTGTACAAATTGAACATTGTACCAGTCCAAGCCCTAGTCCATGACTCTACAAGCATGGGTGAGCTATGGCACAGAAGACTAGCTCATATAAATTATAGAGTTTACCCAGCAATAAAGAATACAGTGACAGGTATACCAATGCTTCAGGTAGACCATGATGGAACATGTAGAGGATGTGCACTTGGCAAGAATGTCAAGAGATCCTTCCCAGATAGTGAGAACAAATCTAAAGGAATTTTGGATCTAGTGCACTCTGACTTGTGTGGCCAAATGACAGTTGCTTCAATGGGAGGATATCATTGTTGAATTTTAGCATTAGCATGAATACTTTAAAAATTTGCAGACTAACTGATAACAAATGACAAGTGCAATAAAACATCAACACATCAAAACACTGAAAACAAGAGTTTTTCACTAGGGAACCTTTAAAGGACAAAAACCCCAAAAGCATTAGTAATTCATCTCGTAAATGAGATGACTGAGTTCTTAAATAATTCACAAACCCTAATAGGTTTGTACCACAAAAAATCACAGGAGATCAGTTTACACAAGAAACACCAAATTAGGGCTTTCTACCCTAATTTTCTCTCTCCTGCCCAAAAAACTCAGACTGCCCAAATTAGCTTCCCGTGACCTGTCTAGCTGCCCGAAAAACTGCCCAGGTTGCCCGAGGTAACCTGCCTGAGCTGCTCCAGCTCTGTTTGACCTTGCCCGGATTGTTCTGCCCTACCCAAAGGGCTTGTTCTGTTGCGCGGAGGGCTGTTCTGTTGCCCTAAGAACTTGTTGCTCTATCCGACAGCCTAAAGCAATTGCCTGGCAATCTCTTGAGGTTGTCTGGGTCTGCTGCTACAGCCCGACAGCCTGCTGCTGCTGCTCAGGCCTGATAGCAACCACAAAGAGCAACCCGTGAGGGATTCGGGTCTACCTGAGACTACCAATGAAGGATCCGGGGTCTACACAAGACAACCCAGGAAGGAGAGAGGTTGCCCGTGGAGGGTAGTAGCTGCCCGAGCATGAGTGGAGCTACCCGATGGTGATTTCCAGCTTGCCCATGAAGTGAAGGAGTTGCCCGGTGAAGAGAAGAAGCTACCCGTAAAGGTTGAGGCAGTCATGAAAAGGAAAAGACTTAGGGTTAAACCCTAGCAGCTACAAAAATGGTGAAACCCTAGTTTAGGGTTAATCAAAAACAAGTGTGGATGCCCTAGCTAGACTCATCCATGCTAGGGCATAAACACATTCCTCTTTAATAACAAGCGAATTCTTCTATTGGAGCAGCAAGTGCAAGAGCAAGTGTATGTGTAATAATGAAATGGATTGATCTTAGCCTTTGAGTCACATGTAAGTGGACAAAAACTCAAAAGAACAAAATAATAATATTTTATTCTTTTATTACTTTGACTTTTACCTTTAGTGGTACTAGAGGTCTTTTTGCACTTTCACTTTGACTCCTTAGTGGAACTAAGGGTCATTATGTATTTTAGACTTTTACTTTAGCCTTCTTCAAGTACCATGTGGTATTTTAGACTTTTACTTTAGCCTTCTTCAAGTGCCATGTGGTCCTTCATCCCCACTCAAAATACATCGTCATAAACAAAGAGAATTCCTAATGCTTTTATCTCACACTCTATGTGACACCAAGATCAGATACTAAAGTGTCTTAACCAAGGGTAACTAAGCCTTGGACAAGATCACAAAGCCCACTGATCGAGGGTCAAAGTGTCACACATGCCCAGACCCAGTCTAGGGCTTATAGTATTATCCTGGTAACAGACCAGGTGCCTCAGCCATAGGCTGCATAATTTGACACAAGGTCAAATACTTGGTAACAGACCAAGTGCCTCCATTCTCCAAGAGAATGGCTCTCAACCCCGAGCTAAGTCCCTAGTCTCGAACTAGGTTAAATTCCTGGTAACTAACCAAGTCCCTCCATTCAAAGAATGGCCACTCAGCTCTAGGCCGAGTCCCCCAGTGCTAGAATGGTTCCACATCCTGGTCCTAGACCAGATGTCTCCATTCAACAGAATGGTCTAAAATTCAATGGGAGGATATCATTGTTGAATTTTAGCATTAGCATGAATACTTTAAAAATTTGCAGACTAACTGATAACAAATGACAAGTGCAATAAAACATCAACACATCAAAACACTGAAAACAAGAGTTTTTCACTAGGGAACCTTTAAAGGACAAAAACCCCAAAAGCATTAGTAATTCATCTCGTAAATGAGATGACTGATTTCTTAAATAATTCACAAACCCTAATAGGTTTGTACCACAAAAAATCACAGGAGATCATTTTACACAAGAAACACCAAATTAGGGCTTTCTGCCCTAATTTTCTCTCTCCTGCCCAAAAAACTCAGACTGCCCAAATTAGCTTCCCGTGACCTGTCTAGCTGCCCGAAAAACTGCCCAGGTTGCCCGAGGTAACCTGCCTGAGCTACTCCAGCTCTGTTTGACCTTGCCTGGATTGTTCTGCCCTTCCTGGATTGTTCTGCCCTACTCAAAGGGCTTGTTCTGCTGCACGGAGAGCTGTTCTGTTTCCCTAAGAACTTGTTGCTCTATCCGACAGCCTAAAGCAATTGCCTGGCAATCTCTTGATGTTGTCTGGGTCTGCTGCTACAGCCCAACAGCCTGCTGCTGCTGCTCAGGCCTGGTAGCAACCACAAAGAGCAGCCCGTGAGGGATCTAGGTCTACCTGAGACTACCAATGAAGGATTCGAGGTCTACACAAGACAACCCAGGAAGGAGAGAGGCTGCCCGTGGAGGATAGCAGCTGCCCGAGCATGAGTGGAGCTACCCGATGGTGATTTCCAGCTTGCCCATGAAGTGAAGGAGTTGCCCGGTGAAGAGAAGAAGCTACCCGTAAAGGTTGAGGCAGTCATGAAAAGGAAAAGACTTAGGGTTAAACCCTAGCAGCTACAAAAATGGTGAAACCCTAGTTTAGGGTTAATCAAAAACAAGTGTGGATGCCCTAGCTAGACTCATCCATGCTAGGGCATAAACACATTCCTTCTCTTCAATAACCAATGAATTCTTCTATTGGAGTAGCTGCAAGTGCAAGAGCAAGTGTATGTGTAATAATGAAATGGATTGATCTTAGCCTTTGAGTCACCTGTAAGTGGACAAAAACTCAAAAGAACAAAATAATAATATTTTATTCTTTTATTACTTTGACTTTTACCTTTAGTGCTACTAAAGGTCTTTTTGCACTTTCACTTTGACTCCTTAGTGGAACTAAGGGTCATTTTGTATTTTAGACTTTTACTTTAGCCTTCTTCAAGTACCATGTGGTATTTTAGACTTTTACTTTAGCCTTCTTCAAGTGCCACGTGGTCCTTCATCCTCACTCAAAATACATCGTCATAAACAAAGAGAATTCCTAATGCTTTTATCTCACAGTCTATGTGACACCAAGATCAGATACTAAGGTGTCTTAACCAAGGGTAACTAAGCCTTGGACAAGATCACAAAGCCCACTGATCGAGGGTCAAAGTGTCACACATGCCCATACCCAGTCTAGGGCTTATAGTATTATCCTGGTAACAGACCAGGTGCCTCAGCCATAGGCTGCATAATTTGACACAAGGTCAAATACTTGGTAACAGACCAAGTGCCTCCATTCTCCAAGAGAATGGCTCTCAACCTCGAGCTGAGTCCCTAGTCTCGAACTAGGTTAGATTCCTAGTAACTAACCAAGTCCCTCCATTCAAAGAATGGCCACTCAGCTCTAGGCCGAGTCCCCCAGTGCTAGAATGGTTCCACATCCTAGTCCCAGACCAGATGTCTCCATTCAACAGAATGGTCAATCAACTCAAGGTTAAGTCCCCCAGTGTTGGACTGGTTCCATATCTTGGTCCCAGACCAGATATCCCCATTCAACAAAATGGTCACTCAACTCAAGGTTGAATCCCCCAGTACTGGACTGGTTCCACATCCTGGTCCAGGACCAGATGTCTCCATTCTCCTAAAAGAATGGCTCTCGATGTTGATTAGAAAAATCAACACTCCCTCTTAATGAAAAAGGCATTCTCTGCCATGCCAAGCTTGTCACAAAAGTATACAAACTTTGTTGCTGTCAAAGGCTTGGTAAGGATATCTGCGATCTGTTCATCCGTACGAATGTACTGCAACTTCAGAGTACCTCTTTGTACTAGGTCTCTGATGAAATGATACTTCATTTCAACGTGTTTCGATCTATCATGAAACACCGAGTTCTCTGAAAGCTTAATGCAACTCTGATTATCGCAATGGATGATTGTTGAGTCAAGCTTTCCACCGAACAGATCAAATAGAAGTTTTCTGAGCCAAATTGCTTCATTGCAGGCATCACTTGCAGCAATATGCTTTGCCTCAGTTGTACTCTGAGCTATGAAACCCTGTTTCCTACTAGACCAAGAGATCATTGCAGATCCCATACTGAAGCAGTATCCAGAGGTGCTTTTCCGGTCTACTGTACTGCCAGCCCAATCTGAATCAGCATATCCTGCTAATAATACTCCACTGCTGGAAGTATACCTAAGCCCATAAGTGATAGTACCTCGCACATATCTAAGTACTTGTTTAGCAGCTACCCAGTGTATATGCTTCGGATCGGACATGAACTGACTCAGAGCATTCACTGTGTAACAGATATCTGGTCTCGTATGTATGAGATACATTAAGGATCCAATAAGCTGTCTATACAGAGTAGAGTCCACACTTTGTGAACTGGTGGTTGAGTCTCGCAACTTTGTCAAGTTGGTAGTCATGGGTATGCTCATGGACTTGCAGTCTTGCGTCCCAAATCTCTACAAGATGTCCACTGCATACTTCCCTTTTGTCAGGAAGATCTTGCCTGTCTTTTGCCAGACCTCTAAGCCAAGAAAATAATGCATCAAACTGAGATCCTTCATTTCAAATTCAGAGGTAAGCTCCCTCTTAACCTGTTCTATCAATTGTTCCTTGCCAGTAAGAAACAAGTCATCCACATATAGAACAAGGATCAAGATGTGATTATGAACAACCTTAAAGTACAAGTTGGAGTTAGTTGTACTTTTGGAAAACCCCAAGTTGTGGAAAAATCCATCCATCCTCGCATACCAGACTCTCGAAGCCTGTTTCAGTCCATACAAGGCTTTCTTCAGTTTACACACATGGGTCTCATGAGTCACAAAGCCTTCAGGTTGTTCAATATAGACTTCCTCCTCAATCTTGCCATTGAGGAAGGTTGTCTTTACATCCATTTGATGTAACTTCCATCCAAATACTGCAGCAAGAGAAATGATGGTTCTGATGGTAGTATACCTAGCATCAGGAACAAATGTCTCATCATAGTCAATGCCTTCTTTCTAAGTGAAGCCACGAGCTACAAATCTGCCTTTATACTTCTCCACACTGCCATCAGCAGCATGCTTGATTTTGTAAAGCCATCTGGATGTCACCACTGACTTTCCTGTTGGTCTGGGAACAACTTTCCATACATCATTCTTCATGATTGAACTGTACTCTTCAATCATGGCATCAACCCATACCTGTTGACTTGTTGCTTCTTCGTATGAGGAAGGTTTTGCACTAATGAGTTGGCTCATAAGACCAGAGTACTTCTGTGGTCTTATGCTTTCTCTGAAAGTCTCGAGAGGAGCGTTATGCTTCTCGACTTCTTATATAGTTTCTCGGTACCAAGTAGGTCTCCTTTTGGAAGGAGGAACTTCAAGCAATTCTTCTAATGGACTTTCAGTATCCTCAAGTGCATCTGGAATTTGATCCTCAAATTCCTCTTCCTCCCTCTGAACTTCCGAATCTGGAATCTCAAGGGGAGGTACGTCATCTTCCTTTGAAAGCTCTTGTGTTTGACGAAACACAACTTCCTCATGGAAGATCACATCTTTGTTGACTTCAATGTACCTCTATCCAGGTACATAGATGAGGTAGGCCTTTGAGTTGTCACTGTAACCGACAAATATACCTTTCTTACCGGAAGGCTCTACTTATCCCTCTTTTCTTTTGGCACATAAATGTAAACCGGAGTGCCAAATATCCTCATGTGGTCAACTACAGGTTTCTTTTTGGTGAAGACTTCTTCAGGAGTCTTCTACCCCAAGATAGCATGAGGGCTTTTGTTTTGGATGTACACAATAGTACATGCAGCTTCAGCCCACAAGGATAAAAGGAAGATCTAGATCAGATAGCATGGCTTTAGCAGCTTCACAGATCGTTCTATTCTTCCTTTCTGCAACCCACATACTTTGCAAATCCCATCATGTTTTGGAGATACCTCTGGCATACCTGTGACCATCTTCTGCAAGCCTGGAAGAGTTGTGTAGTGAAGGTGTCCAAACCTTCGATGCCACAGCTCACATGGATCAACTGTATGATGTAAGCATGAGTGGAATCTTCGGAAGCCTTATAAAGACCTCCCTCTCGAACCCCAATCTATATAGTTGAGCTTAGCTTTTCATTCTTTGCCCATTGTAGGACCTTCTTGTCCATGAAGAGGATTTTGTAGCCCTTGTCCTCTAAGCCAACAACAGAGAGTAGGTTTTTCTTTAAACCAAGAACATATAAGACATCATCAATATGTAAAACCATACCTGAATCAAGTTGAAGTGTAGTTGAGCCAACTCCTTCAATCTTGTAAGTGGAGTCATCTCCAAGTTCCACTTGTGTAGTCAACTTCTTCTTTCTATAATTGGTGAGAGCTCCACGGTTACCTGTCATATGCCTCGAGGCACCACTATCCACTAACCAAGAGGTAGCACTGTCTGTGATGGATCCAGAGAGAGCGGAGATCAGGTAGTACTCTCTTCTAGGTTTGTCTTCTTTGGTAGCCCTGGTGTTCTTCTTCTTAGGTTCTTATTCTTCTTCTTCTTCTACAACAGAAGCTTGGAATCTTCTTTTGAATTTCCTCTTGGTCTGCCTGCAATCCCTGGCAAAGTGTCCAAACTTGTGGCAATTATAACATTCCACTTTTGAAACATCAAAGTGCTTACCTTGAGGTCTCTTTCCCTTCTTTTGCTGAGGGGAGGGCTTCTTGAACTTCTTTGTCTTTGCTGCAAGTGCAAGGTTTCCTTCCTTAGTTGCCTTGCCTAAAGTCCTTCCCTCTTCTTCCAAGCAAAGTCTTTCAAAGTTTGGTTGATTCTCACGTCCACTGACAGATGCCAGGAATGTTTCCCAAGAGTTTGGGAGACCATTGACCACAGTCTGCACAAGGTCATCATCATCTACAGCAATACCAATAGCGGTCAGTTGATCTCTTACATGTGCAATCTTTGTGAAGAAGGGTCCAACCCCTTCATCCTTGTTCATATTCAATGTTTGAAGCCTTTTCTTCAAAACTCTCTTCTGACTGGGAGCCTTCTTCTCATACAAGTTTGTCAAGGTGTCAAAGCATTCTTTGGCAGTCTTTAATGATGTGATGTTGGGCATCAGAGTTTCTTTGACAGAACCATAGATGATCCTTCTAGCGTTAGCCTACTTCTTCTTGTAAGCAACTCTGCCAACAACTCTTCGCCCAAGAAGTACTTGGTACCTTGCCCAAGTACCTGGTACTTTGCACTGTCCAATCAGGTACTGGTACTCCAAAAAAGGCAAAGTACCCTGATTTTGGGTACTTCAGTACTCCAAAAAAGGCAAAGTACCCTGATTTTGGGTACTTCGAGGGTACTTCCAACCAATGTTGAAAAAGTAGGCCTCGGCAAAAAGTCGACGAGGGTCCTGAATACAACTTCTAGGCAACATCTGCGAAAAAATCGAGAAAATTGAGAAAAAGTCGGCAAACATTAAAAAATAGAAAATACATTCATTTTTTTTAGAATTTTAAACATACAAAGCAACAATAACATCAGAAAAACATATTGGAACATAAATATGAAGAAAGCATTGATATATATCATCATCAGGTAGTCATGCCAAATATAAAACAATACATCAAAGTCGATATTGAAAGTCTGAAACATCATAGTTCTCCAATCAAGGACTCAAAAGTGTATAAAGTTTAAACAATACAAAATGACATCACATATATAAATGTATCAAAGGAAAAAATAACATCTAGCTATCTAATGTCAATGCCCTCTTCCCCTTTTACGGGAAAATATCATGGGTCTTTTGTCAAGCCTGCCCCTAGCACTAGAAGTAGCAGCATAAGGCCCTGGCCCTGCATCTAATACTGGACGCTGAGTGATGGATGGAGGACTAGATGTATCAATCGATGCAGAAGCTGGTGGCGATGCTAGCACATCACCCTCCATGGTGTCTCCAATCACCTCCTCCTCCTCCTCTTCCTCCTCTTCCTCCTCCACTTGCCCCTCCTCTTTCCCCTCCTTTAGCCATGCAGGTGACTCCTCCATGATAGGAGTCTCAATCTCCACCCTCCACTTAGACAATACATCAATATTGTCCAAGGAGATGACATTTGCATCTAGTTCTTTCTGTATCTGTGTCATCCACAAGCGAAGGTTGTAATGGACATGCACCAAGTCATTAAGATGTGTGAACTCCAACCTGTAAGAGGGTAATAAAAAAAATTTATGAGTCTAGAGGATAATAAATTAATAAATTATAATATCTTAGAGGATCATACTACATAG
>LPNX010958111.1:177722-206672 GCA_001517045.1 Pseudotsuga menziesii | reverse complement strand
TATATTAACTACAGTACCCCGATGTACCCAAGTACCATATTTCAAAAAGTGGCGTACCAGTACTCATACCCGTCCCAGTAACCAAGTACCCTGGAAACCTAGGCTATAAGCCTAGCTTTCCAGGAGTTGTAGTTGGTTGAACCTTGAAGCTTCTCTTTCGGTCTGAAGATGTTGGTGGCCATCTCTGCCACTTAGTCAAATGTCAAGTCTACAAAATATCCCAAGGTCTAGGAAGACAACAACAATCTCCTTTTACTGGGTCTTCACATGCTAAGCTCTGATACCATGTTCAATTTTAGCATTAGCATGAATACTTTTAAAATTAGCAGACTAACTAATAACAAATGACAAGTGCAATAAAACATCAACACATCAAAATACTGAACACAAGAGTTTTTCACTGGGGAAACCTTTAAAGGACAAAAACCCAAAAGCATTAGTAATTCATCTCGTAAATGAGATGACTGAGTTCTTCAATAATTCACAAACCCTAATAGGTTTGTACCACAAAAAATCACAGGAGATAATTTTACACAAGAAACACCAAATTAAGGCTTTCTGCCCTAATTTTCTCTCTCCTGCCCAAAAAACTCAAACTGCCCGAATTAGTTGCCTGTGACCTGTATAGCTCCCCAAAAAACGATCCAAGCTGCCCGAGATAACCTGCCCGAGTTGCTCGAGCTCTGTTTGGCCCTGGCTGGATTGTTCTACGTTGCCCGGACTGTTATGCCCTGCCTAGACTGTTATGCCCTGCCTAGACTGTTTTGCCCTACCCAGAAGGCATGTTATGCTGCTCGGAGGGTTGTTTTGCTACCTTGAGAACTTATTGCTCTGTTTGGTAGCCTAAAGCAGTTGCCCGACAATCTGTTGATGTTGCTCGGGTTTGCTACTACAGCCCGACAACCTGCTACTGCTACCCGACAGCCTACTACTGCTGCCCGAGCCTGGTAGCAGCCACAAAGGGAAGCCCATGAGGGATCCGATTCTGCCTGAGACTACCCGTGAAGGATCCGGGGTCTACCCAAGACAACCCAGGAAGGAGAGAGGCTACCCGTGGAGGATAGCAGCTTCCCGAGGATGAGTGGAGCTGCCTGGTGGTGATTTCCAACCTGCCCGTGAAGTGAAGGAGTTGCCCGGTGAAGAGAAGAAGTTGCCCGTGAGTGTTGAGGCAGCTATGAAGAAGGAAAGACTTAGGGTTAAACCCTAGTTGCTGCAAAGATGGTGAAACCCTAGTTTAGGGTTGATCAAAAACAAGTGTGGATGCCCTAGCTAGACTCATCCATGCTAGGGCATAAACACGAAACTTCCTTCTCTTCAATAACCAGCAAATTCTTCTATTGGAGCAGCTGCAAGTGCAAGAGCAAGTGTATGTGTAATAATGAAATGGATTGATCTTCTTTTATAACCTTTGAGTCACCTGTAAGTGGACCAAAACTCAAAAGAACAAAATAATAATATTTTATTCTTTTATTACTTTGACTTTTATCTTTAGTGGTACTAAAGGTCTTTTTCCACTTTCACTTTGATTCCTTAGTGGTACTAAGGGCCCTTATGTATTATAGACTTTTACTTTAGCCCTCTTCAAGTGCCCTGTGGTCAAAACAAGTGGTCAAGGCGGTCCTTCATCCCCAATCAAAGTACATCATCATAAACAAAGAGAATTACTAATGCTTTTATCTCACACTCTGTGTGGCACCAAGATCAGATACTAAGGTGTCTTAACCAAGGGTAGCTAAGCCTTGGACAAGATCACAAAGCCCAATGATCGAGGGTCAAAGTGTCACGCATGCCCAGACCCGGTCTAGGGCTTACAGTGTTATCCTGGTAACAGGCCAAGTGCCTCATCCATAGGCTGCATAATTTGACACAAGGTCAAATACTTGGTAACATACCAAGCGCCTCCATTCTCCCAGAGAATGGCCCTTAGCCCCGGGCTGAGTCCCTAGTCTCAGACTAGGTTAAATTCCTGGTAACTAACCAGGTGCCTCCATTCAAAGAATGGCCACTCAGCTCTAGGCTGAGTCCCCCAGTGCTAGAATGGTTCCACATCCTGGTCCCGGACCAGATGTCTCCATTCAACAGAATGGTCAATCAACTCAAGGTTGAGTCCCCCAGTGCTGGACTAGTTCCATATCTTGGTCCCAGACCAGATATCCCCATTCAACAAAATGGTCACTCAACTCAAGGTTGAGTCCCCCAGTACTGGATTGGTTCCACATTCTGGTCCAGGAATGTTGCTTAGAAAAATCAACAATCATCACTATGTAACATTCATCGATGACTACTCACGGAAGATCTGGATTTACTTTCTCAAGACCAAGGAATCTGAGGAAGTACTCAGTAAATTCAAAGAATTCAAAGCACAAGTCAAGAATTTGTCAAGGAAGAGGATCAAGATCCTGAGATCAGATAATGGTGGAGAATACACCTCCACAGAATTCAATGATTTCTGCAAGGAAGCAGGAATTAAGAGGGAGCTCACAGTTCCCTACAACCCCCAGCAAAACAAGGTTGCTGAAAGAAAGAACCGAACAATTGTGGAGGCAGCCAAAGCCATGATACATTACCAGAGTCTACCTATGTTCTTATGGGCAGAAGCATCCAGAACAACTGTATATGTACAAAACAGATGCCCACATAAGATGGTGAAGAGCATAACTCAGGAAGAAGCTTTTACAGGAGTAAAACCAGAAGTGGGTCACCTCTGAATCTTTGGTTGTCCAGTATACATACATGTGCCCAAGGAGAAAAGGACGAAGTTAGAACCTTCAAGCAAGAAGGGAACTTTCGTGGGATACAGTGAATCCTCAAAGGCCTACAGAATTTATATCCTAGGATCCAGACAGATTGAAGTTCGCAAGGATGTGACCTTTGAAGAAGAGATGGATGTCAAGAAAGGCAGAGGATCAAACATGGAGATCGATGATGAGGAGATGTTAGAATCAAAGTAGATGAGATCATCTTCCCCTCTAGTTCAGAATGAGTTAGCAGAGAAAGATGAACCCATCAATCCCATTGATTCAGTTGATGTTCCCGAAGATATTGCAGAAAGCCAAAAAAGACCTAGATGGGCACAACAGCCATTACAAGATGTTGAGGGGCATGAAGCCCCACATGGTACTTTCCAAGAAAGTAAAAGACCTCAGAGGTTCTCCAGTTATGTAGCATCGATGAGTCATATCATCGACTCAGAACCCCCCACTTATGAAGAAGCATCCAGACACCAAGTATGGGAGGATGCCATGGTGGAGGAATATCAATCCATCACGAAGAATGATGTGCGGGAGATTGTGCCTAAACCTAAAGAGAAGTCAGTTGTGACTTCCAGATGGTTATACAAAATCAAACATGGAGCAGATGGAAGCATTGAAAAATACAAGGCTAGATTTGTTGCCAGAGGGTTCTCTCATAAAGAGGGAGTCGATTATGATGAGACATTTGCTCTTGTGGCTCGATATACTTCCATCAAATCGATCATTGCTATTGCTTCAGCTATGGAATGGAAGTTGCATCAAATGGATGTCAAAACAGCCTTTCTCAATGGTATTATTGAGGAAGAAGCATATATTGAACAGCCAGAAGGGTTTGTTGTCCATGGAAAGAAGTCTCATGTATGCAAGCTGAAAAAGGCTTTATATGGACTCAAGCAAGCACCCCGTGCTTGGTATGGACGAATAAACGGATTCTGGTGAGTCTAGGATTCACCAAGAGTGATGCAGACCCCAACCTTTACCACAAGGTTGTGAATGATGAGCCACTAATTTTAGTACTATAAAGATGACCTGTTTTTCACTAGAAATGAGAAACTTATCGTATGGTGTAAGAAGAAACTTGCCTCTAAGTTCGAAATGAAAGATCTTGGATTGATGCATTACTTCTTAGGATTAGAAGTATGGCAAAGGCAGAAGGAGATTTTCCTAGGTCTTTCCTAGGTCAAGGAAAATACACCATAGATATACTGAAGAGATTCGGAATGTTGGACTACAAGTCCATAGCTACTCCAATGGATGCAAATTTAACGAAGCTGAGGGATTCTACTTCAGATTCAAATTTAATCGATCCCACTATGTATCATCGGTTGATTGGGTCCTTGATGTATCTGACAAACACCAAACCTGATATTTGTTTTGTTGTCAATGCCCTCAGTCAGTTCATGTGTGAACCAAGGCAAATTCACTAGACTATTGCAAAACATGTGCTCCGATACTTACGTGGCACTGTGGAAAATGGTCTACGATATGATTCATATTGTGACTTGAGATTGAAAGGGTTTACAGACTCATATTGGGTCGGATGCACTGCAGATAGGAAGAGTACTTCAGAATGTTGTTTCAGTTTGGGTTCTGCAGTAATTCCTGGAACAGTAGGAAGCAGAACTCAGTAGCTCTCAGTACTGTAGAGGATGAGTATATGACTACTACTAGCACAGTAGCCCGAGAAGCAGTTTAGCTTCGTAAGCTTCTTGCAGGTTTGTTTGGCCAGATTCCAGAGCCAACCGTGATTCACTGTGATAACCAGAGTTGTGTGAAGATGTCAGTGAATCTCGTATTTCACAACAAGTCGAAGCATATAGAGATTCGGTATCACTTCATATGTGATAGGGTGCAGAAAGGTGCGGTCGAGTTACAGTACATTCCGACAGATGACCAGACTGCAGATATTCTCAACAAGCCTCTTCCCAGAGTGAAGTTTGAATACTTTCGCGGAAGACTTAGAGTAGAGGATAATGTATCCCTCCCTGAGAGGGAGAGATGACTGGGAGATACTTACCATGCTTTTCCCCAGGTGCCTCAACTCGTTCAGGTTCCCAACCAGGTATGGGAGAAATCCCATCGGCAAGTGAGACAGACAGGTAGTAGATGGTCGGGTTTACACAGGTGTCCCTGCTTGTCCAGGTACTCAGCCAGGTATGGGAGAAATCCCATTGATAGATGAGTCGAACAGGTGGTAGATGGTCGTATGATTGCTCATGTACCTCTACTCGTTCAGGTTCTCAACCAGGTATGGGAGTATCCCATCGACAGATGAGACGAACAAGCAGTAGATGGTCGTGGACATTTGCTCGCCCGGGTTCTCAAGACAGGTATAAGAGGATCCCATCGAAAGTAGAGACGGACAGGTAGCAGATGGTACTGCAGATAGTAAAAGATCTTCTCTCAGACATCCTGGTAGAATTGATTCATGATGACACTTATCAAAGACAACCTTCAGTATGTATAGAGATGATGGAGATAGTATAGATGTACCTTCCTTGTTGAGAGGGAGTGTTGGAGTTTGTGCAACTTCAGAAGATATTATTATTGCATTCTTTATTGTACCTCCTAAGGGAGTTGAACTTGTTGTAATCAATCATGTAAACACTAGAAAGAACAATGTAAACCTTGGGGTGAAAAGCAAGCAAAAGAAAAGGATAAAAACTAAATTATTAAAATATATTTTATTGTCCCCTAAGAGAAGTCGGCCCTGTTAGGGAAATAGTCAGTTTGACACTTGTATAAATAGAGGGAAAGTTCACCTCATTATTCACACATTCACTCAAGTGAAATTTGCATCACTGGGAGAGAGAAGTTTGCAACTGCTAAAGGAGAAGACTGTTTTGGGGTTTCTATCTTTGAAAGTACTTCCATCTTTTCTCTCTCTTCTTTGTACACTGTTCTCAGAATTATCATCTCTATACAAAGGTTGCTGGGTTTTCTCCCATTTGGGTTTCCAAGGATAAAATTCTTGTGTTATTGTTTTGTGCTCTGTCTTTCTTCTAGTGATCCTATTGATTAATTGCAATTAAGATATACTGCTATAATCTTGTGAAAATCTAACACACCCTCATCCATTATGACCAAAAATGACATATTCTTCAGAAAGAGCGCTCTGTCCTTGTCCAAAGTCTCATGCAACTCTCTCAAATGCTTCTAAATACTTGTTGAATACTTTCATGTCTGGACCTCGAGAAGCATTTCATCTGTCACAAATAACTTGAGCAACATCACTACTTCTTTGTCTCACTCATCAGACTTGTCCTGGTCTCTACCCGTAGCTAGTAGGTGGGACCTGGGCACCTTTACCAAGGAAAACAGTAGCTAAGAACATTTACTCAAAGTCTCAAACATGGTCAACATATGTTGCCTCCACATATTTTAGTTCTGACCAGAAAATCTTCGGTTGCCTTCAAGCATCATGTTGGGTAAAGAGGCCATTGGTACAAGCCAAAAATGCAAAAAATATATACTGAAGCACAGTAAAATGCTAAAAAACCTATTCTTCCCTCCTTCAATCTGCAATCCTAGAGTAAGAACAACTGTAGCAGCCACATATCACTGAAAAACACGCAGCTTTCTGATAAATCTGTCCAGAAATAGCAGAAAAACCCACAATTTTTTTATAAATCTGCTTAAATTCAGCAACAAAACAGCAAAATGTCAATTTCTCCTTGGATCTATTGGAAATCACCAAATCGGCAAACAATTCTTCCAGATCTGTAAATCTGGGTAGTACTATAGGCAAAAACAGCTTCAATTTAATTCCAAATCTTCTATACTATCAATAAAACTAAGAAATTTGATTGATTATCTGTCTACACAAGCCATACACTCAAAATATTCATTGCCACCTCAAACCAGCACCATACAGGTCCATACATGCACAATTTTACTTGACGGCTGATCTGTACAAGAAATTCATACACATACAGTCTAGTTTCACATGGGCGGCTCTAATTGGTGGTCGTACAACTCATGTGCAGCTGAATTGCAGCGACAATTTCTTTGGGAACTACAACGATGGTTGTACAATCGAATCCATGCGTACGACGAATGGCTAAAAGGCAATTTTACAGTCGAATCCATACATACGACAAATCACAAATATCTAAATGGTGGCTAAGCTTTGATGGCCATACAACTTCAAACAATCAAATTGATTTCTTTTCTTTAGAACCTAGCTTTAAAACTGAAACCTTTCAAACCTAGCTTTTAAAACAGAAAATCAATCAATCCCGATTTCAAATGATCTGAAACCCTTTCAGCTCTTTGATGTGTCACATTAGCAATTCGTTGATCCATCTCTGCCAACAGCAATCCCTAGCTCTTCATGTTCACACAAACTTCATGGCACCCAAACTACTTTAGTCACAAGAGTGGAAACCTCATATTTCAAAGGCCTAACACTCTTGATACAGTTTCGAGACTGCTTAAGTCACAAGAGTGGAAACCTTGTCTTTCAAAGGCCTGAAACTCTTGACATGGCTTCGAATTCCTAGGATCTGATACCATATCATGATAACATGAACACATAAAGGAAACCACGATTGCATTAATAAAATAAGGAGCAAAAAGCGTCTTTATAAAGGATTACATGCTAGTCGAGTCAATTCACTTTATGAATGTGGGATAGATCAAGATACACACTAATGTGAAATAAACATAAAGACAAAATAACTTGAAATACAAAATGAGTTTATTAAAGCCTGTGTCTAATAATTAATTGACCATTATTAAAATGATATTAATCTAACATCTAGGTGTAGAGATCATAGGTGTAGGTGCATAAATGATCAATAGGAACATTAAGACAAGCCCTGCCTTGGGAAGAGTTAGCATTAATAACGCATACTTACTTCGGTTTTGTTCAAGTAGCACAACAATGATTAGAAATTATGTAAATGTTTGAAAGGTTACAAAATCTTGAAATGATTCAAGAGTTGGGTAGCCAAATAACCCAAGGTTAAAAGTCAAGCATGGGCAAAGCAAGTTTGTCAACACTATAAAACTGATAGAAAGAATACAATAATTGTATTCAAATATGTAACATGGTGTAGCTGAGATCAATTATCAGAGAGAATCAAGCGCTGTGCATCTATATAGCCCTTTTTCTTAAATTGACTATAACTTCGGGACATAGAGACAAAGTTTCCTAAAGGACGGGTGTAAGTAATGCCTTAGATCTTGTTGTTATTACTAAATAGAGGTTGACAAACCCTGTTTATGCATATTAGATGAAATTACTTGTGTGAGCAAGATGTCTTTGACTTGAGGTTATGCAATGTGCAATCATGACAGGATTATGTCTATATTGCCAATAAGATTCCATGTGTTGTTCATGTGTGACTTAGATGTTTGCAGCTTGCTTATGATGATTAAGCCATTCAATAAAATACAAATCTTTATATGCATCATGTTTTGTGTTTGCAATCCCATGTAGGGGATGTTCAATTATTACACTTACAAGATTGTATATGGTTCTGCGTATGTCATCATATATGGGATGTCAAGTATACGTGTCTAACTCGTATATTTTGAATATAAGGATGATAACAACAAATATGGACATGTTATTATGAACTAGCAATCAAGTTGTGGCCACCACAAGGGTTGAATGACAATATCAATAACAAAGAGGCTATCGCATATTGGTTTCTATTAAATATGTGAGATGTGATGCTCTAATAGTTTGCTTGTCCAGCAATATTCTGCTAGATACCAGAAGTTGCCCAAACAAACGCATCTAGATAAGTAGATCAACAATGGGGATGGCTAGAGGGATAAGGGTTTTCCAATGCAAGTAGGGACAAAATTGCCAACAAATGGTGGAGGCAATTCTCCCCAATTTGAATCATTTGCCTAGATTTTACAATACCATACACTGACAGTTTTCCACAAGAATAACAATTTCTTCCTTTTTTAACATTGTTATATCCTTTGTCTTCATATTTGTTTTGTCCTATGTTAAAGAAGACTTTTTCATCATCGGACTCACATTTTTTATTGTTTCCCTTACCATAAGGGTTGAAATCAATGTTTCTAAATTCTAACGATTCTGATGGGATATTGTTGTGTAGATAAAACATTATTGTATTGGAAGGTAAGTTGTTTAATAAAACCNATAAATTGCATTAAACATTTAAATGCAATTGCTTTGTTGAAATTCTAAGTTCTAAGTTTCTAACCTTCTGCATCTCTTTGCATGTATTTTTTCAAATACACTCCTATTCCGCTCACATCCCGAAGCTATACAGGTTTGGCTAAGGATTCTGATGGCAAATTTCCATAAATTTGGTGTCCTCACACCATAGGTTCGCCACCAAGTGGCTATACCAAACAAGAAATAAAGATAACTAAATTACATTTCATTACATTCAACTTTGGAAAACTAAAATAGGAAATAAATATAAATATATCATAATTCATCTTTCAAATAAAGGTGAAAACTTAAAACACTCTAATAAGTTAATAACTTACCTGGCATGAATTCGGTCCTGTCACGAATAGCATCACCAAAGCTAAATACTCCAGTACCATCGCGATACACCTCTATCTCGCGATTGACTGCATTACGAGTGTCATAATCAGGTATCATCCTCTGAATACAAGTGAGAAGCCCCTCCAAAACCTCACCGTCAAAATCAAAATTGCATTTGTAGGCAAATGCAGGGTTGAGGAAGAGTCCTACTACATAAATGGGTCGATGAAGCATCCCAATCCATCGAGTATCAATCAATTCCCATAACAACATGTGCCCGTTATGCCCTGGGGTACCCTTTCCCACATAGAAATTTTGAATGGTCTCTTTGGCCCTATCCATGGCCTCATATAAATAGCCCATTGCAGGCTTATCACCATCAACAAGTCTCGGAACCCTTACTAAAGGTTCACTCACCAAGCAAACTTCCTCCATTCCTTCCCAGAAGGCGTCAGTGTACACCAGGTTGGCAATGGTTTTCCCATCCTCTCTCCTGCTGTAAGCACAATCACGCCACTCATCACAAACAAAAATTTGCTTCAACTCAAACTGACATTGAAGCAAAGAATGAAGAGTAATAAATGTGGTGGCAAAAAGCGTGATTGCGGGACGCTTCAACTTCTTGTTTTTGGTGTGCCTCCTCATCATACTAAGAACAAAACCATGGTTGTAAATGAACTTGGGGATGTTCCTAGCTTGATCAATCACCACCTTGATAAAGGGAATTTTCTCCATATCCTCCAACATCAAATCAATGCAATGAGCTGCGCATGGAGTCCAAAACAAACAGGGGTACCTATCCATAAGCATCCTTCCAGCAGCCACATAATTAGCTGCATTATCTGTAATAACTTGCACAACATTGTGCACCCCAATATCCTAGATGAACCCATCCATCAACTCGCATAAAAGTGTTGCATCTTTTATATGTGTCGATGCATCAACTGATTTTACAAACATGGTACCTCTAGGACAATGTACAAAGAAGTTGATAAGGCTTCTACCCTTACCATTTGTCCACCCATCTAACATGATTGTGCATCCAGTGCTCTCCCATGACTGCCTAAACTCTGTCAAACTAGCACTGATGTCCTTCTTTTCTGCTTGAAGGATTGGGCCCCGCAACTCCTCAAAGGTGGCACTTTTATACCCCGGGCCAACTACTACAATGGCATCACACATCAACTACCAAAATGGATTGTTTTTAACAAAGCTAAGAGGTATGTGACTCCAGTAAAGACACCTACCCATTACCCTGTCCGCTTCTACCTTTTCCGATTTCTTTATAATTGAATTGATAGAAGGTTGTGATCCTGGTCCAACCAAATGGGATGAGAGCCCCGCCCTCCCAGGAGGTGAAGCTATGGAGCCCCTCCCACTACCCTCACCGATAGTGGTAGATAGAGATGCACTTACACTTCTTGCTTGGCCAAAAGCTGCAAGCTCAGTTCTGTTTGCAGCGATCTCATCCTTCTGTCTCATTTTTTCATGGATGGCGTCATGGGAAGATCTCATGATTTCTAGGGTCACTGCAGTACAAAGGCCGACATCATGGCCAGGTAGTTTGGCTAGATTGTATTTCAACCTGTTAACCCCTCCCTACATGTGATGCCCACATAATTTGCAACTCAAATTTTGCCTATTTGCTCCATCCTCGGGCTCACCATACTGCCAAAATGGGTCCAATATCTTTGGCATTTTTGCAATTGCAATGCTTCAACTCAAATGCAAACCTAGGGCACAAAAACAAAAACAAATTACATTAAACTCCATTGGAAAAAAATAGCAACATTCTAGCTTAAAAAACAGACCTCTAAATTTAGATTTTAAGCCATGAAAGATAAGAAGAAGAGGGTGGCTAAGAATTAAAAAAACAAGCATGTTATTGAAAGTTTTTGAAAGTTTTCCCAACCCGGTTTCAAGCCTTTAGGCTTCTCTGCATTGTTTAATGCCCAATGCTTTCAATGCATAATTTTTCACAAATTAACCAGACTGAAACACATGAGAGAACTTTTTCCCAATTTTTAAACAAACTCCGAAATTTTCTTTTCAAAAAATGTAAAACTCATAAAATTTCAAACATTTACACACATGAAAATTTAGACACTTGCTTTTGTCTAATGGACCAAGATATAACTCCTAAAAGAAAACCTGTTTTCAGAGTGAGATTTTTATTTTTCTTCAGTAAAAATTACAGAATAAAATTTAGCGGTACTTACCAATTTTTAGTCTCAAAATTTGAACCATTGTTGTTGAATTTCCACCTCGAAAATCGTGCCAACTACTGCCTCGAAATTCGTGCTAACTCTGACTGTACAAACAAAATCAATTTTGAATTTTTCCTCCTCTAAAAACGTGCATGAACCTTGTTGTACGGTACAAAAATTAATTTTGTACACTCACATGTGCCAGACCGTACCGTACAAAATTTGACAGGTCGTACCTCGAAATATGTGCAAGGACGTACCTCGAAATCTATGCCAGGCCGTACTATTGTACGGTTCTCAAAATTTGTGCCTTCCTCGATTTCTGTGTAGCACTTCGATTTCTGTGGCTATTCCTCAATTTATGTGCTGGGTTAATCTTTCTCTCTCCTGGTTATGAAATCACTTTAAAACCCTTACTCTTCCTCTTCTCTCTCTCTTCAAAATTCTCTCCTGAAGATGAACACAATAATGATCAATTTGCTTTGCCCTAGCCTTTTTGTCCATGGTAACTTCCCCTGGCAATCTAACGGTCAAGATTATATTAGATCAAAGGTTGACATTAAATGCTCCATTAAAAAATAATTAAATGACATTTAATGCACTTATGTCATTTAATAAAGTTGAGCAATCCCTTTTTCTTTTTAATCACTCACTTAACTTTTAAATGTGAAAAATGTGAACTTAAGAAAAATACCCACATTAACTTTTTAATAAAGTCACTTTAAAATCATAAAGTGCATCTCACTTCATTAAATGCACAAAATGAGTAGGAGTCACATTTAAGTGTCATTGTCCACCCCAAGGCAAACTAGGTGGACAAACACTTCCTAGGTAACTTTTCAACAACTATTTTCCATTCTAATTTTTTAAGACCCCCTTTTACATTGTGACTGTTTTTCATATTTTTGGGCATTGAAATCAATGATAAAATAGAAAAAACAAATAGCAAAGAAATATGCAAAGAAATAGTCACAGAAATATGCAAGAAAAAATGAAAGAAATCTTTCAAACAATCCATGGAAAAGATAGAAAAACAATGGGAGAAAAAGTACATGCCTGTGAAGAATCTTTAACACTTGCTCCACAAAAATCCTTGGTTGAGATGGTAAATGGTGTTTGAAAGCCTCCAAAGGTGTTGGTGGTCTCCTCAAGCCCCTATCCTCCACTTCCAACAAATGTATTTGCCAAATGACTTAAAAAAAACGGTTTTTCTTTTTAAAACCCGCGGATTGGATACCTAGGCGACTTTTCATATCGACTTGCGACTTTTACGAAAAAATCGCGATTTTTAAGAAAAAGTCTCGCGCGACTTCCCGATTTTTTTAAAAAGCGCGACTTTTGCTCGTCAAAAAATCGGCTTGGAGCAAAAATCGCGACTTTTCCGATTTTTCGCAAGAAATCGCCGAGGTTTTCAACACTTCTTCCAGCACATAAATCATAGCTTGCAAACATCAAAATCCAATTTTTTTTAAGTTTTGAAGTGAAGATGGGGAAGGGTATGGTGGGGCCCTCTCCCAAAGCCTTGAAGCTTACTAAGAGCTCAAGCCTCAAACATTTTCTTTTATTATTGGTAGTTGCGTTGAAGTTTGGAGGCCATGGGCTGCATTGGTGAGCTCAGTTCAACGGTGAGTCTTTATGATTTATCATTTAAGAAATGGTAATAGCCCATTTAAACAAGAAACATAGTATACATCGGCTTCCATTATAACTGACCAATAGTTGGCTTGTGTTTGGCACAGTAGTGTGTGGTTGATTGGCATATTGTACATCAGGGTATTGTTTTGTTTTAGCATCAATATATTTATTTCGAGTAAAACTAGTNTTAGCCTCGTCCTCTTCCTTTGTTCATTATTGTATTAATGCCTGGAATGCATTGATATGCTAAGATGTAGCTACACCTTTACCATTTTTAATGCAAAAAAAAAAAATTACAGAAATGTTGCATTAAGATTATATCCCAAACACTTATATCAATTGCTCCATACTTCCTTTGAGCTTTTTGACAAAATCCAAATGTTGGAGTTGAGTATCAAACATAGCTGAAACATTATTACCTTTTGCTCTGTCATCTCTAATTGTCCATTCCACTAATTTTTCATATTGTGTGTTTTTTGTGTCTATTATGTTAGTAGCGCACTCTAAATACTGGCTCTCCAAGACTCTCTGATTATTGGCCCTCAATAGTCCTTATAGCATTCTAGTATCCCAACAACACTTTCTTGTCCTTCTATAGCTATTAAGGTTTAAATTTTCAATCTTAGATTAGATTTCCTCTGACTTTACATAGGAGTGGCCCTTCTTCTCCCACATTATATTCACACCATTGTACTTAGCAATCCCATTAACATATTTGTGGTCATATGTTTGGAAATTCATAAAATTATCTTATATTATCTTAACTTGATGTCCCTCAAGGTGAATAAATGTTAGGAGGACAGAGCAAAGGAGACAAGAACAAGACTTTAGAACATTATACAATGTAAAGTGAATCAGCATGAGAAACCCAATTTCAAGGATCAATTTCCAATGAGGGGGTTCTCCTTGAGAAGAGTGTTCATCGAAAGGTCTTAGAAGTGGTAACAAGGGCGTAAGGAGCTCATACCTCCACGAAGCAAGAAAATCATGTTTCTTGCATCGAAGGACATGACAATACATCCTATGAATTGTTAGTTTTTGTAGCTCNTGTTTTATAGATTTATATGCATTTTGTATCACCGATCTAGGCCTGAATGCTTGTGATATTGAGTCCTTTGTCCTAATTGTTCCATCTTCATCTACTTAATGTGGAGTGAATAGAAACTAATTTCTTAGCTTTGAATCGGGGCAGGACAGTAAGTCATTTGGTATTGAAGGTTACCATAAGTGTTCATTCCTTCAAAACACTATAAATGCATCTTAATATTACCTACTTTTCCATGCTTATGTGCAAGTAATTGAAGGTTACCATAAGAGTCCATTCCTTCAAAACACTATAAATGCATCTTAATATTACTTACTTTTCCATGCTTAAGACGAAATTCATACTTATAAAAGTTATGTTTTATCTCAAATTCTCATGCTATTTAGTACTTTCCAGATTTACTTTGTGACTATCCTATGCTTAAAACAATCAAAGATTATATTTTGAGGATGATCACACTACTCCCTATTAAAACAATTCATTGATTTGTTCATAACAACAATCTATTAAGAAAGTATTTCAGATCTATTTTGTTCATAACAACAGTATATTTAAGNCGTAGATCTCAAGTGATCTAAAATCACTTAGGAAATCTAGAGAGCCCATGGTATTTTAGTGATTATAATGATATAAAAGGAAGCCTAAGGAGAGGAGGTGACACACAACAGTCACACAAAATGAGTGAGTGAGTTCTCATTTAGTGGGTGGACAAGGACTTCCATCCAAGTGTGCAAGTGTTGGGTAGGGTCAGAGGAAAAGGAGCAAGGGGCAACTACAGCTGTGACCAGGCAAGAAAATTTTAAAACATAACTTTCATCTCTTTCAACTTTAACACTCCCAAAGGTCCCTGTGTTAAAGTTGAAGCATACAAGAACAATAAACAACAGCAAAGGAGGACAGAGCAAAGGAGACAAGAACAAGACTTTAGAACATTATACAATGTAAAGTGAATCAGCATGAGAAACCCAATTTCAAGGATCAATTTCCAATGAGGGGGTTCTCCTTGAGAAGAGTGTTCACCGAAAGGTCTTAGAAGTGGTAACAAGGGCATAAGGAGCTCATGCCTCCACGAAGCAAGAAAATCATGTTTCTTGCATCGAAGGACATGACAATACATCCTATGAATTGTTAGTTTTTGTATCTCGGACAAGTACTTCTGCATAGGCCAAGTGTCAAGCATGTAAGAGTCATCCAAAAGACCTCTCTAGGAGCCTGCTTAAGAGGGCAAGTGAGTTTTATGTTATAATGGCTAAAAGGTGACTTAAGTTGTGTCAACGAAATATTAAGACGTAGCCGTAGATCTCAAGTGATCTAAAATCACTTAGGAAATCTAGAGAGCCCATGGTATTTTAGTGATTATAATGATATAAAAGGAAGCCTAAGGAGAGGAGGTGAAACACAACAGTCACACAAAACGAGTGAGTGAGTTCTCATTTAGTGGGTGGACAAGGACTTCCATCCAAGTGTGCAAGTGTTGGGTAGGGTCAGAGGAAAAGGAGTAAGGGGCAACTACAGCTGTGACCAGGCAAGAAAATTTTAAAAAATAACTTTCATCTCTTTCAACTTTAACACTCCCAAAGGTCCCTGTGTTAAAGTTGAAGCATACAAGAACAATAAACAACAGCAGCAGTAAAAGATAAGCTAATGATCAAGTTAAACAAGACTAACAAATAGCATCTGTAAAAGAGAAAAACAATATGGGTTAAGACCTTCCTTATACTCAAATATCTTTTCAGATCAGACCTTGCCTTTTTTTAAGACAAATCACTAAGGAACAATGGATATACCTGAGAGAGAGATAAATAGGTAACTGTAAGGCATAGTTAGACAAATACAAACCTCAAGGTGCTAACCAAAAGAGCCCACAAAAGAGGATAAAACTTCAAATCCTCTTTTGTGATTTAGGACAGTCATAAATCAAACAAATAGCAGCACCTTTCAAATGAGCAAAGGCAACCTCAACCCATACACTAGCGCCCTCAAACTGTGGTAGGACATACACAAGGGCAATGGCACCTTTTGAACAGGTTTAGCAGCTAAACAAAAAAGTCACAGCAGCCCAACAAGGTCACGGCTTAGTCTTAGTAGTCCAACAAGGTCACGGCTTAGTCTTAGTAGTCCAACAAGGTCACGACTTAGTCTTAGCAGTCCAACAAGGTCACTGCCCAGCTTAACAGCTCAACAAAGGTCATGGCCCTAGTCCTAGCATCCCACAAAGGTTACGGCTCAATCCAGGCAACCCACAAAGGTCACGGCTCAGTCCAAGCAGCCCACAAAGGTCACGACTCAGTCTAGGCAGCCCAAAGAGGTCACTGCTCAGTCCAGGCAGCAAACAAAGGTTACGACTTAGTCCAGGCAACCCACAAAGGTTGCAGCTCAATCCAGGCAGCCAACAAAGGTCACAGCTCAGTCCAGGCAACCCATAAAGGTCACGGCTCAGTCCAAGCAGCCAACCAGCAGAATGAAAAGGTCACGGCAGCCCTCTACAGACTGAGTAGAGATCACAGCTGCCCTAACAGGCTGAAAAAGAGGTCACGACCTACTCATAAATAGCAGCAACAAACCCTTAGGCAAGCAGTAGAGATAGCGGCCCAATAAGAGCAACTTCAGCAACAACAAAACACTAGACGTCAAGCCAAAGAGCAGCAACTAACCCTAGAACAAACATTGAATCGGATCTCCAATTTTCTCTTGTCAAGGCACACATAAAAATGAAAGCTTAGGACTTGAATTTATAAGTTTCAAATGCCTTCTAGAAGGATCATCCTTCTAACCCTAGCTTTTAGGAGTGTTACCAAAAATAACATAAAATAAAGTTAAGTTGACTTAGGATAGGGTACCAAGGTCAAGACGTCATAACAATAAGCTAAGTTACCATAACAAAAGGATCAAGGTACCACACTAGGAGGGGGCGCTAGCATAAGGACCAATCAAGGGGTCAACACAAGATCATAAGTCAATAAGATGGGTCACAACGAAGTGGGAAGACAACCCTTTCACCCATAAGACCAAGGTGTACCATCAAGGTGGGGAAACAACCCTTTTACCCACAAGAGCAAGGTGGGGAAACAACCAAACTTTTATCTTTCTCTCTCAAGGTATATTGTCCACATGTGTTCCATACAATGACTATGAATTTTTGTCATCACCATATAAGGAAGGTCCAGACTGGATGATGTGATCCTCTGGTCCTCCTGACTGCTCCCAAAGAGATAGTGATATCATCAAGGGGTGGACAGACCCTTGAAAAGACAACCTAGATCATGTAGAAGAGAAGGGCATCACACATCATCATCGTAGTCAACTAACCAAGATCCACCAGGTTAACTTACCAAGTATGTCCCTGCAGGAGCTACTTGGTCCCAGACCAAGAAGTCTCTGTCTCCACTTGCAGGATCTGCTTGGTCGTGACGAAGAAACTGTCTAGTCCTAGACCAAAATACCCTAGAGACATATAGGGGCCCTAGCCATATGCTGCGGACTTTGCCATGGTATCAACCTGCTTGGTCCCAAACCAAGAACCCAGGAGACTGTTGGGGGCCCTAGGGTACCTTTTAAGGACTTACTTTGCCTAGTTCACTGACCATGAACCCTAGTTAACTGACTAGGGTACCATCCTCCTTTAGAATGGGTCTTGCAGCTGCATTAACTTAAGAAACCGAGAGTTAGCAACCAACAAGATCGAAGGATTGATCTTGAGGTTTGAAAGCTAGCCAAAGATTTCAAATGGGATTTTCCAAGATAAATCTAAGTGTCAAATGCATGTGATTTCCTGTGTTTTTATGCTACATAAATTTGTTAAATCTTAGTGTGTTTCAATTGATAATTGCAGTAAATTATTCGGGATTGTTAACCAGGTATGGGCTCAGTAAAAACTAACATGAATACCAATAGGCTCATGAGCAAGGGAAAAACAAAGGTGCCCATGCATGGCTTTACACTCTTCATCATACCAATAGTTTGTAGGGAAAGTACGGGAGGGGCAAACAGACTTGGAAATGTGCATTTTATAACCATGAGAAGTGCTTCAATGGGGGTGAATAAGTTTATCTAGTTGCAATGGTGTTGCTAGGAAACCAAGGAATGTGCTTGTTACTAAAAAAACAAATGTACAATAGTCGTTCAAGCACTTTTGCAAAAGATAGTGTCCATGCACTTGGGTTGAGCTAAACCTTCAAGTAGAGGAACCACAAAAATAGTGTTGGATGTTGAAGGGTGTAATTATATCTAATTTGTAGATGATGGTGGTGCAAGGAAGGAGGGGGGTAAAACCTTGTTCGAAGCAAGACATGATATATGAGGATAAGAGACATAGCTTGGTGCTAGAAAGTACACCTTGCTAAAGTTGGAACCCTATAAAATAGGTCTTTGTTTGTCAGGTGAAGTAAGCACTAGAGAAAAACAAAGTGCCTTGAATTTATGGAGGTTGGTGTCCTTGATAATTACCCTTCCTAGTAGCAAGGATTTATTTTTTGAGAAATCTTTCTTACACAGTCTCTTTGGCTAAGTTACAGCGCTACAAGGTGTTGAATTTTAATCCAATTTTCAAATTCTTAGCATTTATTATCATAATGAATCTTCAAACATTTATTTCATCCCACAAATTCATTGAATAATCAATATTCATTTGTAGCGGAAATAAAAGAGACAAGTATCACTGAAAGATAACCATGCACAAGAGAGACAAAAATTTTACCTTGGAAAAGCCAATAGGGAGAAAACCCAACAAACTTTTCTCAAAAGAAATCGATCCAATTCAAATATTATACCAATCATAAAGATGATCCTTAGCACAAGAAGGTTCGCTCTCCTTCACAAGAAACCCCAACAAGGGTAGCGAGTCTTCCAAGAAAATAAGAGAACCCCAAAAAATCAATTCTTGCCTTAGCTAGGCCTTCCTAGGAGATGCACACAAGTGGAGAGAAGAAGAAGTGATGTTGTGAGTATGAACAAATGAAGTGTGAGGCACTTTCTTTATATTCTTCTTTTCACTAGAAGTTTCCTCAATGGGGTCGACTTGTCTTTCTCCACTGGGGCCAACTTGTATTTTTGGGATTCATCTTTTATTTATCTTCAAGACGACTTGTCTTCTTGCCTTCATTTTCTTCTGCAGCTTCTTCAATGCTATCTAGGATTTCTTCAATTGTTTGTCTTGACTTCTTGGTTATTTCTTCATCAAAGAAAAGTTCTCCTCGTTGATGTCCATCTCCTCACATGCAAATTAAATTCACACATAGAGCTCTAATGTTGATTCGACCATACTTTAAGAAGTCTTGGACACTTCTTAGAGCCAATGTCAAATTCAATATTAGATTAGACTTGGTCTATTACACAAGGGGATAAGATCCTCTATAACATAGATAATATAGACAAGTCAACTCACTCTAATTAGAATAGATCACTCCATCACGAGCACTCCCACATAGAGTATGCAATGTGACCATTACCCTTCTTTCACTCATAATCAATCCACATGACTAGACAAAGGCTAAGCATCTAAGCCTCATTACACATAGTCAATACACATGACTAATAAGGGTTATGACGAGGCCATTCTCTACCAACCATTGATCAATGCACATGACCACTTTGGAAAACGATCTGTAGAATGTTTGCTCGATGCTGGAACCATGGAAAAACATCAACATGAGGAGGATATCTATACCGTCAAAGTCACCCAGGACTTGCACATAGCCTCATCCATGCTCACTTTGGGGGCCCAAGTTTCTACATTAATATAAGCTCAATCACCTCACTACTTGCCGCCAAACCACACTCTCTTGGGATACCAGGTAGCAAGGCATTAAGTGAACAGAAGGTAATTTCTATAATTTACCATCCTTTCCTAAGCGATAGGTTTTGTCAAAGCCATCATATATTATCCTGCAATCATACTAGTAAGGTGTGCCAAGAAATGATGTCACAATTATTCAAAGGTGACATGAGTATCAATAGCGATAGTAAAGATCCATGGGAAAAGTAAGAGAGGATCTGAGTAACAAGACAAGCTTGTCTTACTTATGTAATCAACACAAGATGATAAGAAGTGGGATTAGGTATGGTAGCAAGTTATAGTGTGTCAACCAAACACTGAGAAACCAAGTTCTTCTCACCACCATTATCCAAGATCAACAAGCAATGTTGAAAAACTCAACTTAGATAACGACTTTACAAGTTCAGAGTGTAAGAGTTAAAACTCAAATTTGGTGAGAACTTGGTAAAACTCGATAGCATAAATTATTCAAAATGAGGGCTTCTATTTTTCTTTTTGGCATTTATAATTGACATTGACGAGTTTTTTAATACACCCACTAATTGGTCTCCTGGGCAACGAATAACCAGCAAGTTACTCACAACTCAGGTATGACCTATGAGTGCAAGTCCCATTCATTGCTAGCAAATTTGACTAGCCAAATGTTACATTCCAAAAATGTTAAAAGCTTGGGACATTAATGGTGCTACAAAAACCAGCAACAATGCACATCAATTACAATCTCATGTTTAATGCAAGAAATAACATTTTCCAGCCGTAGAAAATCTTCTGCTATTGATGTTTCTGACAATTCACAACAAGTACGTCCAAAATAACGTTTATTATTTATGCATAAAATAGCAACCTTGATATTTCTCAAATTACAAGAGTTAAAGAACTACACAAAGTACCTTGAAACTGGTGGGGCACCAAGTCCCCTAAATATATGCATGTGTCATGTATGTATGATTTTGAAATTTCAAACCTGAATTTTCAAATTCAAATATTTGATGAATTAGTATCTATGATCATTTAAATTTGAACTTTTTTAGACTATTACTTTCAAGTATAAATTATATATATTTCTGAATATTCAAAATATTATTGGCATATTTATTTATTGCATCTCTCGATTTGTTCATTCCTAAAATTTGCCATGGGTGCTGCGCCCACTCCCGAATCGCGTCTGCTTCCAGAACCACGCCAACGATTCTAGTGACTTACACTACTCATCGAGTATTCAGAATACTCAATGGGCCTTCTCAGCTCAGTTAATAATCAAGCTGAATTTTATCGGGAAAGTAAATGCACGGTGAACCTTCCCCACGCTCGCCCAGATCGGGGAGTTTGTCGAGATTCACCAAGTTTCATAATTTCAGTGAGTGGCACATGAAACCCAAAAAGGATGAAAAAAATCCTTTTCTCGTTTCTCTTTTCCTCCTTAAGTGCAAAACACTTCAGACAAAGCCAACCATCTACGTGTATATTGCAGCTGAATTCAGACTATTTTAACGGCCTTAAAACAAGTCCAAATTGAAATCCAAACTTTCAATTTGCATTTAATCATATATGCCTCTATGTTTTACTTCAATACCTATGAAGAATATGGGTTCTCAATGGAAATTCTAAAATTTGGTAGTGAGTGAATTTTGTGTTTGTTTTTCCGATGGTAAGGACAAGGATAAGGTGAATTGGTGATTCTCTTGAAGAAAATCCATATTCAAACCACATGGAAGACATGAATAGGTATTTAAGCAATTAGCTGAAATTCCCTCTGTTACTCGCTGGAATGTTTGTTATTCTCCAAATGGCGTGACTTTGGTATATACTATTGCATATCTATATATTCTGAAAATATAAATAAAAAGGCCAAACGAGCCTACCTCTTTTCTCTCTCTCTTGAGCTGCCTCTTTGATTTTTTCTCCACGGAGACCTTTGCCACAGTGCCATTGTTATCACTTTCGTCCTTCGCATTGACAGCCCTTACAGGAGCAGGACGAATGTATTCCCTCTTTACAGGAGCCCTCGCTTTAGCTATTAGTTCTTCTGCACTCGGATAATTCAGAAGGCCGCTACCGTCGTCAGAGATAGCGATCTTCGCTCCAGTATCCTCCAACTTGGGGGGGGTTTCGTCTAAACAAGGAGCACCCACCTCATCTTCTCTGATTTTCTGGGCGCTCGTTTGACTTTCATCCAGTACAGAGACGTCCTGGGCTGTTTCTTCTGCAGAAGGTGGGGGATCCACTTTTGATAGTGGTGCTTCCATGGCAAAAATAGCTCGAGTTCGGTGCCTAACAGCTGAGGTTGAAGCAGGTATATTAATGCGTGGCCTGAGACTTGGTACCACTTGGGAAAGAAATATCTAAGTTTTCGTAACAGTGACCGTATTGTCGTCCAACAGAATTTGGGGTTTTAGGTTTATCCATGCTATCAAGTATTTTAAACCCTATTTGGGTGTTGATTGAAGGTATGGTATGGTAATTATATAGACCACGGCGTTGATTGGAGGTATGCTATGGTAATTATATATACCACGGCATATTTGCTTGGCACTTCTTATTTTATTAGAGACTTTGTTTTTAGTGATTGGTAAATGAGGGACTTGTAGCTGACTCATTTCACCAATATGAATCCTTTGTAACGGACTCATTTCACCAATATGAATCCTTTGTAAAAATGTATTATTCTTTAGCGTTTCTATTTGTCATCGATTATGAGGTTCTTTTATTTATGTAGTTCATGGTATCAATCCCTGAATGAGGTAAAGAAGGGGCGCTCAAGGATTGAAGCAAAATGGCAGCATGGGGAATTGACCTTAAGTGACACGGATAAGGTGACACAGATAAGGGACGATTGGCATACAAAGGCACACACCATGTGATTGGAAATTAAATCATGGTACTTAGCAAACATGATTATAGTGACTGGCGTTAATGAGAGCAAGGGAGTTTGCATCATGGAATCTCTCGATGACATGATGTTCTTGACAACTTCTCCAGCAGCAACAATGGAGGCCATGACAAGAAGAATGATTGTCTCAGGATGGTTTGTGATTAATCACTATAGTTGAGATTGTAAGACGAGGCCGCAATTAAATGCTCGACTTATGGAATTTGAGAGATGGAAACCTAGGTTTGAATATGCCAAGCCTAAATCTTGTGTCAATTGCCCATTATCATCACTTATGGGTTCTTTCTTTCAGTTGTGATTGGGGACTCTTATAGCAGCTTAGTATGTTACTTGGTAATGGAGTTATCTCTGGTCATTGCTTGTTAAGACTTTGATTTTTCGCTCAATCTTTTGCAAAATCAGTTGGAACCTCATCTCCAAGAAGACAACTTCTAATTGGTTAAAGTGGCATGGCAGGTAAAGGGTGTGGTCAAAGAGGGCATGGAGATCAAGGACAAAGCAACCAACCTTGAATCATGCAAGAGGCAGATACTTCAGCAACGACCTACAAGTAGAGGATCCCAACTCATATCCAACGGGAGATTTCTCAAACATTGGATTGGGTGAAGATGGAACAAGGTTTGGCTAGCAATTAGGAGAGAGAACAAGAAATGCACCCCTGCATCCCTTACACATGAACCTCACAGACACCAAATATCTTAAAACAATTTTCTTCAACTGACAAATGAAATCATTTTTGGGGAAAGTCCTCATGGATGGCTAAGAGGAGCACAATGAGACATTATTGCAAATGGATGAACTTCGCGATCAAGTCAGGAAAATGGACACTAAGGTCAAGCTTATTGCCAAAGCCATAGTTGGATTTGAATTTCAAGCACAGGATCATCTACTACCTCATGTTCAAGAGGTTCTTATGATCTCCATTCTTGATGATGATCAAGTTGCCTAGTTTTTCTTATGTTGGTGTTCCTATTTTGATTTCAAGTCATCATGGATTTAATCTAAGCTCATCTATACATCATTGGTATAATTTAATATTAAGAAACAGTGGATTCAAAGAAAGTAGAACGATGCTAGTTAAAACTAACAATCTTATGTTTCGCAGTTGGTTTGGTTTCCCTTGTGGTAGACCAATAGACTAATGCTTTGTATACCCTCTTTTGATTAATATAATTATAGCCTAGGTTACAAAAAAACATTGGCATTTAATAGAGTCTCATTGCTCTTTTGCACATATTATATGATAGAGATATCAATGCTTCAGTAAATATTGTTCATGTATGAATAAAGACCAACAAGACTCAAATATGAGTTATAGTGGATGGGTGACCTCCCAAGAAGTCTTGGTTACCATGTGCAAGCCCCAAAGGTGATGATTGAGGCCATGTGATTCATTTCGCTATTTTGAATCCCATTTCTTCACCCATGTGAGCATCCCCCATTGCAATGGGTGCTAAGTGGACTATTCAAAAGCATGACAAATTGGTCAGTTGTGACCAATACGCAAGGATATGGGTTATAGGTAATGATTTACTCTAGCAAATAATCCCAAAATATTTTGTCATATTAGACTAAGGAAGCCTCTAAATAATGGCCAATTTTATGAACACTCCAATGCTAATATAATAAATTACTTGAGCATTGGAGTGTCAAAACAACTATTGGTATAATGTATTGTTGTAGCACCTATATAGCACATAACCTAGCTATGGATAATGCTTAACATTTCGAGAAAGGAGAGAGTATGCCATATATTGTTTAATTTAACAATTCAATTGTTAGATGTAGGTACCCACTCAACGAACAATCCATAAGAAAATAGACACACCTACCAAAGCAATGTACAGCCTATGCAGTGGTGCATACAACCTCTAGACTCGTGAATTTGTTGTGTACAACCTCCAAACTTTATGAATGTTGTATATAAGCTTTCTTCAAGGTGTGGACAACCTCAAGGCTCTAGATTGTGTATAGTTTGTCTAGTTGTCAATTATAATCACAAGATTGTTGTTATTGAGGGACAAAATTATAAATTTGGCTTAAAGAATGCAACAACCAAATTATCTTAACCATCAATCTTATTTGGGTGAATATGTGAACAGTTTAAATTTCGTGGTGGTTGGGTTTTCAAAGCTTTGGTGAATTCAAACGGGAATTAAGTATCACATTGAGCATATCTTTGATGCTTATGTGAATCATATGGTGTTGAGCAATAAATTATTTACAACAGTGAACAGAGCCATTAAATTGAGTGGGCAAGAGATTGATTACCAAATGGTGACCATGGTGACTGTTGGGATATAAATTTCCATCTAATTAACTGACATGGGAGTGTTGGATAGCCATTGACTTCAAAAAACAACAAGTCACACATAGCATGAATTGAAATTCCAAATTAATTCATACAACAATGAATTTATCATGTCACTTGAAATCAAAATCCACATGCAATGATATTTACACTAAACATAACAATCAATCACAATGAACACATAGATTTTACCTTGGAAACCCAAATAGTAAAAAAAATAAAAATTGAATGATTGCTCATTATTCATTTTGTAATCTCGTGTTTTTTTTAACAGAAATGGTTGAAGAGCTTTTAATTATATATAAAAGGGGGAGTACAAAGAATACAGATAGGATTGCTCCCATAACAGGACAACATCCATTACACCTTGTTCATCCTTCTTTAACTTGTAGCTATCATAAAAAATGCCTAACCTGTGGAAGCTATATCTTCTTACATATTGTCCGAGCAATAATATGCAGAAGCAAAACACTGCATAAACAAAGCAAAGTTAAGGAATCCAAATGTTTTCAAGAGTGACATTATCCCTTTCTAGCACACTCCATCTCAAGCCAACACCTTTATCAGCCATACTATCCGCCTAACAATTATGGCCTCTCAGAACATGAAGGAAGTTAACTGATTTAAATTCCTTGCTTAGGAAGAATAGGAGAATATGCATCTTAGAGGAAGGACTCTTCCGATTTCTAGAAAGATTTCATGCTTCCCTAGTGATAATTAGGGAGTCTCCTATGGCAATCATTTCCTCAATCCCCATGTCTTTGGCCAACTCCAAACCTTTAATTAAAGTGATCCATTCTGTACCATTATCTGTTGCTTTCCCAATTCCCCGTTGCTTTCCCAATTCCCCGGGTGTATTATTTTTGCTTATTCTCCTTGGAGTCAAAGTTAACTCCACTTGCGCCTGCTAGCCCTCGATTGCCTTTCAAGGCACCATCAAAGAACAAAGAGCTACATCTTATCTTTGTCCACCAATTTTGAAATCCTTCATTGCTCATCCTTAGCTGCCAGTTTGAAGATATCAACTTCTTTGGGGGGTTTAACCAGGAACAGGAGGTAGGAGGCAATAGGAAGTCGGACATCCATGCTCTTTCCTCATTTCTTAGAGGTTCTCTGCTTATGCTTTTCATTCCTCTCATGGATAAAGAGTTCACCCAAAGGGCCTTTGCCGAGGCAAAAACCTTATTAGTGCTCAAGATTTGTCCTCCGAAGATTTCTTTGTTTCTCACAGTCCAAATTTTCCAGCAAATGAATCTAGGGAGAGCTTCCCATGCTGTAGTAAAATCTGGTTTATGGATGAGATAACCCTGATAATAATCTTTCCATCTTGAAAATAGATCATTCCAGTTCATTGGCATTCTAATATTCACCTTGAATTATTGGAGAGCATGACTCCAAACTTCCTGCGAGAATTTGCATTCAATGAAAACGTGCTCGAGGTTTTCTTTTGAATTTTTACAAAGGATGCAACGAAGAGGCCCTGAGATCCCTTGCTTCCTCAAGTTTTTGGCTGCAAGAGTTTTGCGAAGGGCGAGGATCCAAAAGAATACGTTGACCTTTGGAAAACCATCATTACACCATATCTTATTCCATTTAGTATTTCTTTTAGCCATGTTCTTGTCTTTGTAAACCAGACGATATCCTTCCTTCACCGAGTAAGAACCCATATTTCTCCAACTTTGATTGCCTTTAATGTGCCTGTGAATTGGGGCTTGCCCTGCAAGAGTGAAAGGAAAGATCTGTAGTCTGGTTGAAGGTGCGTTGGAGTTTCAAGGTTCTTCCACCCATCCCATCTACCGTTGTTTGTCCAGGAAGAGATATCGTAGAGGGTGGTGATGTTGATGTGATCAAACCATTCCTTAAGATTTAGTTCCTAGTGGAAGTTGGCTGGGGAGTTCGAAGCAAGCCTGTCAAGCCAAATATTGATTCGTTTGCCATTCCATGCTATCCAATGAATGTTATCTTGAATGATGTAAACTACCTTTTTTCCAAAGATCCCAAATAGGAGACCCAGCTCTGTTCATATCTATATTCTCAACACATTTTCTTTTAGTGCCTATCATGTATTTTTTCTGCAGGGCCTTTTTCCACCAAGCGTTTTCACCAGAGATTACTCTCCATAAAAATTTTGCGCTGAGGGCTAAATTCATGATTATAGGATCTCTTACTCCCGCTCCTCCACATTGATTTGTGTTGCACATCATGTCCTAGTCTATCAAATGGTTTTTTTTTGTATTGGTAGCCTTTCCTCCTTGCTAGAGAAATTTTTGAATTTCTCTGTTCATTTCCTGTATAATTTGCTTAGGCGCTAAAGATATTGAGTAGACATAAATTGGAAAGGCATAAAGAATGGCTTTTATAAGGACTAATTTCCCTGCTGGGTTGAGCCATCTGGTTCCCCAAGAATTGATTTTTTTTGTCGATCAGACTATGCCAGACTGCCTTCTTTCCCCCCCCCTTGAATATGGGAATGCCCAAATAACTGAATGAATTCCAAATTGTTACTCCCTTGAATCCAAGGATTCTTGATATCCTCGCCATGGTTTCAGGGAGACAATTCCATCCATAAGCCTTTGATTTATAAGCATTAACCTTACCATCCGAGGCTTTGAGGAAGATGGAGAGAAATCTTTTTAACCTTTCTGCTATGACCGTAGATGTGCCCCCAAGAAAAAGGGTGTCATCGACAAATTGAAAATGGTTTGCAAGTCTGACTCCTCTTGCAATTTTCAGGCCTTTAAGATCCCCATTGTCTTGTTGTTGTTGAAGCTTTCTGCTCATAGAGTCAGCAAACAGAAGGTAGAGATAGGGAGACAAGGGGAGCCTTGTCGGATGCCCCTAGTGGCTTGAAAAAACTTGGTTGGCCTACCATTTACCAACGAAGCAATCGAGGGGCTGCTAATGCAAGCCTTAATCCATCTAATAAACCTTATAGAAAAGCCAAACTTTGACATGATTTCAAAAAGAAAGAAGTGATTTACTCTATCAAAAGCATTGGCCATATCGAGCTTTATAGCCATACCTTACTACTTGCATTCCATGTTGGAGTGAATTGCTTCCTAGACAATAATGATGTTGTCAAGGATTTGACGCCCGACAACAAATCCTCCCTGAGTGTATGAGATTAACTTTCCCATTATTTTCTTCATTCTAGTGGCCAGAATTTTTGAAAGGATTTTGTAAGAGGTATTGTAAAGTGAAATAGGCCTAAAGCGATCTATCAACATGGGTTTTTTTCTTTTGGTATCAAGGCGAGAAAGGAAGAGTTGGTGCCCCCCCAAACCTTATCCTTTTTCCTCGTCCAATTTAGCATTTTTTTCAGGTCTTCCTTGATGATATCCCAAGCTGCTCTATAAAAATTAATGGTGAACCCATCAGGCTTGGGGGCCTTGTCATCTTGTAAGGACCAAATGACATCTTTGATCTCAAAATCCATAATGGGTTTTGATAAATCCTTGTTATCATGTTCCATGATGAGAGGAGGTATTCCAAAAAGGAGGTCAGCCTAAGCTAGTGGATCAATCTCATCCTTGTCCATGTAGAGATCTCTGAAATGTTGTAAAATGTGAGTCTTAATCTCTTCTTGCTCCACCATCCTTTTTCCATCTTTATCCTTTAATTTTTTGATCATGTTGAAGTTGAGCCTTGCTTTTGTTTGCTTATGGAAGTAATATGTGTTACTATTCCCACCTTTTAGTAACACATATTACTTGCTCCATTCCTCTTCCTCATGTCTAGTTGCGCTGAGGATCTTTGGGTTCAAAACTTTTTATTGACTGATTAGAAGAAAGGTAATTTCTCCATTCTCCATCTTGGATTACAGGGCTTCAAGTCCATATTGAAGTTGAATTTTCA
>LPNX010958111.1:62051-177671 GCA_001517045.1 Pseudotsuga menziesii | reverse complement strand
TCTTTTTGTCCTAATTTTCAACCGTTGGTTTAAAATGATTTTACATTTTATGTTGATTTTAAGAACTTTTGACAATCAGTATTTTTTGTTGGATTTAATGCTTTTAATGATTGAATTATTTCATTAATTTAGTTTAAAGGTTTGCCTTTTGGGCTTATTAGTTAATATGTATATTTTTAAGCTTTCAAAAACTTATAATAAATTTTATTCTAAGTTTGTTTTATAATCTAACCCTCATTTTTTAGTCCTTTGTCAAATATTTTCATGAGGAGATTCCTGTAGCAGCTCTGTTTTTCATGTTTTTGTCATTATCATTGGGAGCAGATTACAAGGTTATGGAAATGATTTTTGGAAAACCAAAAGAGGTTTTTGTCCACAACAGACTCATTCACAAAAATCTCTCTCAGTTTTGCAACAACTGTTATCATTTGAGAGATTCGAATTCATCTTTGTGGCATATTTTCAAGGTTTGAATTATTTAATAATTTCTTGTTTTAGTCACAAATTTCCAGCACGTATTTCGATCAATTGAAGCGTAATTTTTAAAAACAAAGAGAGGTTTTTGTTCATAACAGACTCATTTAGAAAAACCTCTCTCAGATTTTGCACAGGTGTCCTGGATCGAGAGATGTGAAGATATCTTTGAGACCCAAATTTTCAGAAATTCGCCAAATTTCCCCAAATCCAATTTGTTATTTTTGGGTTAATTGTCTTTAAAGATTTTGAGTTATCATGTAACTAATTGATGTAACTGTTTCAAATTTCAACCTAGAAGGTATTTATGGAACTACTTTACCTTTGTAATGATAAAAGGAAGACAAACATATAGTTTTGTGGTTGAGATTTTTCACTCAAGGAAAGGCTTTTGAAGCTTTGATTTCTCAAGCTAGCATTTATAATTCTTATGTAAGTGGATGAATGTTATTGATTATATATAAACGGATAAGCCCTTTTACCTGTAATGCTTTTTAATTTCTGATATGGTTGATTGCTCAGTCTACAATTTCATTTCCTGTTTAAAGGTTTATTCATGTAAATGCTTGTAGCCTGTGGGTGGAATTAGTATTTCATGTGTGATGTTTATGGCTTATTGGGATGTGTTTGATCCCTAGTTTATCCAACTTGCATGATTTAGTTCTGTATTATCTTGTGGATGTTTATTTCCTCCTTGTTGGTGAAGTTTTTAAAACCAAAACTGTTAACCAAAACCCTAAAATTAATTTTATTCTATTTCATTTTGAGATTGTGTTAGCTTGTTCTTGTGGTAGTCTAGGAACAATTTTTAGCACTAACATCTTTGACGTCGTTGCCGAGGACGAAACTGAAGTATATCTTCCTTGGGATATCATTATTCATCTGATTTTGAGAGGTGAACAAAGTCATAAAATCTTTTAGACTACAATTTTTTATCGGTGACTCCACGATTAAAGATTCCACTGCAAGGAGAATTTTGTTGACAGAAAAATGAAGAAGCCAATTGGAAAGACTGGGTATCAGCTTGTTACTTTCCTCCATGAGGTTTTGTTCTTATTCATCAGTTCTTTCCTGTCTTTCCCATTGCATGTCAAAAGAATTATTTTTTGTTTTGTCTATTCCAATGATCATAAACCTTCAGGTACATATCCCTATTTGAAAGAAGAAAGTCTGCATTCTTCTTGTTTTATTGATGTTGATCATATTCCTTCATTTGTAATACATGTGCAACATGATATACATATACCCATATCTCTTGAACCTGATTATTCTGGTCATCTTGTAGAGAATAAAACTGATCTATTACCTTCTACCATCACTGTTGAAACTTGCGAACAGCTTGTTGAACCTCATTTTCAACTCACAGGTTTTTAGTCTAGACTCAGACAGAACATGTTTAAACCTCTTAGGATGCCATCTCTCTTACATCCTTACCCTTCCTACTTTGTTGAATATCTTCCCCATTTTACTGGAAAAGACCATATTACAGCAGAGAAGCATTTAGGATCTTTTCATAATTTCATTTATAATTTTGAAATCATGCATGAGGATGTTGTCATGAGGTTATTTTTGAAATCCTTTGCTAGAAATGTTGGGTTTGGTTCCGAAATTTAAAAGATGATTCAATTGGATCGTGGGAAGAGTTACATGATGTCTTTTTGAAGTATTGGGGTAAGAATAAATCTTATGATCAAATTTTTTTCTTCTAAATTTTATAGTTTGAAAAGGGTGAATGATGAGCCAATTACTAAATTTAATTAAAGGTTTAATTTTTTTTATATCAGTATGCCTACAAAGATCAGACCTTCGGAAAAAACTTGTTATGGTATGTTATGGCTCAACATTCAAATCTTGTCTTTTTCCTGTTAGAAAGGAAATCGTCATCTTTAAGACAATTGTTTGAGGATGAAAAAGGAGTGGAGGAGAACATCCGAGCTTGCAAAATGCTTCGAGATCAGGCTCATGTTGAAGATATACAAGCTTATGCACAGGAAGAAGAACATAGGTATCATTTAGATTTAAGACAATTTTCTTCATCATTTTCAGATTTTCATATGAACAAGAATATAAATGACGCTTGTGTTGATTCTTCATATCAGTTTGCTGACTTTTTCGATGATAATATACTTTCAATGGATTATAGTAGAAATTTCCTAGTTCCTTCTATGAGATTATCATGTTATGAAGAAGAAGTTGCTACTCTTCAACCTCTTATTATTGATATAAGAAATAAGTCGCCATTCTTGACTTATGGTAACTTTCAAAATTTTATTTGTTCAAGTTTTGATCAAGGGTTTTATTTAAAGGTCGAGAAGCAATTTTAAGAGCCCTTGGTTTCCATTCTTGAGCCAAAGTTGAAAAAGAACAACAATGGAGAGGAAAAGAATGCTTCACTTTATGATGAATATAATGAATACATTGAAGTTTTAAATCAGAAATTTCATGATCCCGTGGCTTCTTGGATGGAGTTGTATTTTTCAAAGGTTTCTAATGCTCCAGCTTTTGGAATACTTCCTATTTCTAGTCATAAGTATCAACTGCCTACAGACTCTTTATTGCATTTATCACATTTTTTGTGAGTTTTCTCAAACAGTAGCATGCATGGAATTATGATTCTCAGTCAAATGGTTTCTTGGCTTCACTGGAAGTATGATTACACTTGATTGGGTTGTTTCCTCCGATTAGAAGTAGGAGTAAATAGCAGAATAAGCTCTCTACACGAGCATGTAGATTCTTTTCAGTATGCTGGTTTGTAGCCGTATTTTGTCATTTTAGAGGTATGTGTTTAGAGTTTGAGAAAGTTACAGAGATTTGGTAAATGACTCCATCACCCAATGAATAAGGCACAAGGTCTACAGGTTCTTGAAGCCTCACAAGGAGGACTTCATCCCGCGACAAGAGCCAGATGTTATAACTAGATCTTGTTCTTAGTTTATCTGTTCTTTTTGTCTTAATTTTCAACCATTGGTTTAAAATGATTTTACATTTTATGTTGATTTTAAGAACTTTTGACAATTAGTAATTTTTGTTGGATTTAATGCTTTTAATGATTGGATTATTTCATTAATTTAGTTTTAAGGTTTGTCTTTTGGGCTTATTAGTTAATATGTATATCTTTAAGCTTTCAAAAACTTATAATAAAAGTTTATTCCAAGTTTGCTTTGTAATCCAACCCTCATTTTTGAGTCCTTTGTCAAATATTTTTCATGAGAAGATTCCTGTAGCAGCTTTGTTTTTCATGTTTTTGTCATTATCATTGGGAGCAGATTACGAGGTTATGGAAACGAGTTCTGGAAAAACAAAAGAGGTTTTTGTCCACAACAGACTCATTCACAAAAACCTCTCTCAGTTTTGCAACAGCTATTATCATTTGAGAGATTCGAATTCATCTTTGTGGCCTATTTTCAAGGTTTGAATTATTTAATAATTTCTTGTTTTAGTCACAAATTTCCAGCACGTATTTCGATCAATTGAAGGGGAATTTTTAAAAACAAAGAGAGGTTTTTGTTCATAACATATTCATTTAAGAAAACCTCTCTCTGTTTTTGTACATGTGTCTCAGATTGAGAGATATGAAGACATCTTTGAGACCAAAATTTCCCCAAATCCGATTTGTTATTTTTGGGTTAATTGTCTTTAAAGATCTTAAGTTATCATCTAACTAATTGATGTAACTGTTTTAAATTTTGACCTAGAAGGTAGTTATGGAACTACTTTACCTTTGTAATGATAAAAGGAAGACAAACATACAGTTTTGTGATTGGGATTTTTCACTCGAGGAGAGGCTTTTGGAGCTTTGATTTCTCAAGCTAGCATTTATAACTCTTATGTAAGTGGATGACTATTATTGATTATATATAAACTGATAAGCCCTTTTACCTATCATGCTTTTTCATTTATGATCTGGTTGATTGCTCAGTCTACAATTTCATTTCCTGTTTAAAGGTTTATTCATGTAAATGCTTGTAGCCTGTGGGTGGAATTAGTATTTCATGTGTAATGTTTGTGGCTTATAGGGATGTGTTTGATCCCCAATTTATCGAATTTGCATGATTCAGTTCTGTATTATCTTGTGGATGTTTATTTCCAGCTTGTTAATAAAGTTTTTAAAACCAAAACCATAAACTAAAACCCTAAAAACCAATTTTATTCTATTTCATTTTGAGATTGTGTTAGTTTGTTCTTGTGGTAGTCTAGGAACAATTTCTAGCACTAACACATACTGCTAGGATTTTTATACTCCAATTTCACCCAGTTTTTTAGCACATAGCGTACATTTCTTATTTTGTTCTCCCAAATGTAGATAGGAGAACCAACGTAAGAGAAGCTCCAAGCGCTTTTAATTAATCCTGGGACTTTTTCGTAATGAAGCCAAGAGGAGTTAAAATGAAAGGGGATGGTCCTAGGTTTGCAGAGGTGGAGAGCACCAAGGAGATCGACTTGTGATCCGAAGCTGTAGAAGGTAAAGCAAAGGAAGCGGGGAGGAGATCTTTTTGCAAGAATGAAGTACTTACCAAGAAACGGTCGAGCCTGGCTGCAATGTATCCCATGCCCAGCCTTCTGTTACTTCATGTGTACTTTCCATTTTTTAATGGTGGATCCAGAAGATCAAACTTAGATATAAAGTCATCCATGTTTTCCCCATAGGGATCTCTTACTCTAGAACCCCCTCTTTTTCTGATTGAGATTTGGTAGCATTGAAGTCACCAACGATTATGATATCTTTCCCTTTTAGATCCTTTTTAAGAACAAAGAGGCTATTCCAGAACAATTGTTTGTCTCTATAATGCATTGGTCCATACACATTGCATACATAATAAATATTTGGATCATCTTTTTCCTGGAGCTCGGTGAGGAGCTAGTGATGCTTTTCCTTAACATTTTTTATAACAAACTTACTTCAAAAAGGTTATTATTCCTCCTGAGGCACCTCTAGAGCTTATAGCATTTCCCTTGATGTTTTTCTAGAAGAGATGTGAAAGTGCCAGAACTTTTGCATCACTCATGTTTGTCTCTTGGATAAGAAGGATGTCTAGTCTTTCAAATTTAATGATATATTTTATTGCTTCCACTTTGTTTTTTCTGCCAAGTCCTCTACAATTCCAAGAGACAATTTTCATTACTTCTTGATTGATTGAGGCCCTGCTCTAGACCTTCCATCTGCTTTCCCTGTATTTTTTGGATTTTGAAGAAGCTTTGTTTCCTCAATGCTCCACTGCCTTCCAAGTTCCAATTCTCTCTCTGCTTCCTGCTCTCTGTGGTATCTTTGTGACTTTCTTCCTCTGGTGTTTGGGACTGGTTCGTGAAACTCTTGTGACCCATTTGAAGAGGAGTCACGAGAGAGACCAAACGAGGTGCTTTATTTTACCCTTTCATCCCAAGACCCTCTAGGCGTAGGGGAGTCCTCAGTCGTAGTATCTAGTCGTTCTTCTTTGGGAGAAGAGGTAAGGATGTTGCTGCATGCTAAGGTGTCATGGGGTTCTGAAATGTATTCAATTGGAGGTACTTCATTCATGATGATTTTGCCTTCTTCTATATTTAAAACATTGAAATGGTTGCTTGTTGTGGCCTCCTTTTCTACTTGCGTTGGTGCTTTGCCTTTCTTTGACTGCAAGTCCTTTGGATCGGGGTTTGTAGAGGTCATTTTCCTTCCTTTTTTCACTTGTTGCCAACCTTCTTCTTGAGTTTTCTTAGGGTTTTCCTGCACTGCTTTAGGGCAGTTTTTGACAAAATGGCCATACTCATGGCATTTCTTACATTTAAAAGGAAGTTTCTTGTAATCAAGCTTTTGTGCATGCTCCCAACCATCCATACAAAGGCTAACAATTTCAGGTAGTCCCTTTTCTAGATATACCTCTACACAGATCCTTGTGCAAGAGAAAAGAGGGCCTTTCGGTTTTGCCTTGTCAATGTATTTGCCAAGAGAATTTCCTATTGCCTGGAAGGTTTCATCATTCTAACAGTGTAACGGGAGATGCAAAAGACGAACCCAAACTGGAACCACATAAGGCACATCCTTTTTTGGATCAAAGGATAAACTCCATCGATTTAGATATAACCCCCGAGTACCCATGAAGTAAGGCCCACTTCTGAATATGATGTCTCTTTCATCCTTGTTTTCGAATAAAAACGTGAAGAATCCCTTACCACATAAACAATGTTACAAGCTCCCAGAGATCAAAGGCATCCAGTTTTTTTTAACCCAAAAATCTATTGTTTTTGGCGATGGCCAAATCTTGGTAAACTGTTCGATTAAACCCCGCTCACTCCAAGCAAGGGTTTTCAGCCTTGAAGCGACTGACATGATCTGAATTATGGGAGAATATGCCCGCTTGACAAAATCATCACCTGCATCAGATGTAGGAGGGGGAGGGGGTGGTGTGGAGGCCACAAGAGCCCAAGGTCACGTCGAGGAGTCTCCTGTGTTCCTGTGGGCTTGTATCTAAGGGGGGATCCATTCCAAGACTCTCGCCAAGGGAAAGAACCCTAGCACGTCGTCACAGTCGCAGTGAACCAAAAAACTCATGCTTGTAATCTCATGTTGCCATGAAACTCATGGCTCTATAGTGATTCAAAAAAATACACAACCAAGCTCTCATTCATCCTCCCCTCTTGGCCAACAAAAATCCCTTTGTGGGTGCAATTACAAGAAGATAGAGGCAAAGATGAGGATAATGGGAAGGCCAAAAGACTTGACCTTTCATTTCTCATTCTCAAGTCACTTCTCTCATGTTTTCAGTTTTCTTTGTGATGTAATAATTTATTCCTCTCTTTACTTTTCTTATGTTTTTAATATTTGCACTATCCTTTTCTTTTCATTTAACCTGCATTAATTTCGAATTAATTTTGTGTAACAAGTTTTACAAACATTAGTCTTTGTTCTAATCCATTTCAGATCATATGCATAAAATCTTATTGTCATGTCAATAATCCAAGTTTAAATATTTGTGGGCATAGAGCCTTGTGTTATGAATTGGTCACTAACAACCTTTGTTCCCAACTTCGTCAAGATTAAAGTAAGCTTCCTAAACTGTGAAGCCCACCCTTCACCCGCTGTCAACTTGTTGCCCCCCCTCTTCATTCTCTATCCAGGGCAAGTCACCCACCTGTTTGGCTCGAGGAAAGGTTATACCTTTTCTATCAGTAGAGGGTTGCTGCTAGGAGCGACCTTCCTCTTCGATATTCATAGGAGACTGCAACTGGGGCAGGAGTCTTATGAGCAGAGGTAAAAGCCATTTTCCGTTACCATATCTTATTCTATATAATACTTATACTTCGCTTTTCTAAGTTTTATGGATTTTATATGCAGCATAAAAATAAATGAAAAATATTAAAAGCTTTCCATAATATAATAGTTTAACAATCCTTGCCCTTGTGTAAATCTCTACATAAGGGCTACTAGACATTATGTCGGGGGGTTGTATAGGGGCGTCATGTACTATTAATGGACAAATATGGGTATCTCCTACTCATTTACTTAATAATATGTCCAAGGACAAGGTCTAAGGTGAAACCCCAGAGCTTGTAATGAGCACAAGGATGATTGGACTTAATGGATATGCATTTACTTTCTCTAACCAAAGAATGAACTAATTACCAATTTATTTAATCATTTGCAAGAATGTAATATGTAAGTTAAATGCGAACATTTTAGATCTAAGGTGATGATTTTGAGAACTAGTCTCGGCCCTGGTTTTGGTTCACAGTTCGATGCTTGTTAGGGTTTCTCCTTGCGTCCTCTAAACTGTTTTGACTCCTCCTGCTCCCTTGCAATCCCATCGGTCTTTTGGCCCTTATCCACCCCCATGGTCTCTAACGAAGGAGGGGTCGTTGTCCCCTCCCAAAGCTCATTGCACCCTCAATCTTCGCACGTTGCAATGCACCATATGACCGCCTCTACACTGAAAATAGGCTCGGAAGATCTCTTGATTCCTGATATAGACTCTACAGAAATAACCCATGCACCTTCTGACATGCCTCAGAAGCCTCTGGCTTCCAACCCATAGGAAACTTGCACTTGCATTGCCAGGAGTGCTGCCAAACCCAATCTATCCCTCCCTGTTGCACGTATAAATGCCCGAGTCCTGTTTCTGCAAGACCATGCCCTAACCGGCAAATTCATAGGATTCTGGCCCACTGAGCAAGCGTTGAGAAGCTGGATAGCTGCTAAATGGAAACCTAAAGCTCACTTTGACCTACAATTGGGATCTAAGGGTTTCTTCACAATCATCTTTCATCAGCTTCAAGATAAAACTAAAGTGGAAGAAGGCGACCCCTATTTCTTCAACTTTGTGGGTTTGTATCTAAAGAATTGGACGGAGAGGTTTTGCTAGAAAAAGAATATTTCACATGGGCACCGGTCTAGATAAAGATGTACCCCTCCCGTAGGCATATTGGGATGAAGATGCACTTAAGGACAATGACAACACCCTTGGCATCTTTGTGTGCTCTACTGACTAGATGAAGCTCAACAAATTCACCTCCTACACGTGGATCTGTGTTTACATGCATATTGCTAAAGCCCTGCCGAATGTAATAAATCTTATTCACGAAGACTCAACCTGGGTCCAGCTGCTTGACTATGAACACGTTCCCTTCATATGTCGTAAGTGCCATGAGCACAACCACCTGTTCTGAGATTGTCCCAACAATAAACCCAGCAAGAACATGGAGAATGAAGATAAAGATGTCGAAGGCTTCCAAGGACAGGGTAAAAAGTGGCGTCAAGGGCGGAAGCCTTCGAGGGACACCCCCAAAGCTGAGCCCCCCTGCATAAGCAATAGCTTCGAGATACTCGACAGCCAACAAGAAAACTTGATGGAAGATCCAAGCCTAAAGAAGGCTCCCCGAGAAATGTTCTCCAGTTCATTTCCCATCTCGCTTCAAGCTGACCCAGTTACCTTCTTGCCTCCCCTGCAGTCCCGAGATATGGACCCAAGAAACCAACCTAGTGAGACCTTGCTTCCTGTAATTACACCTCCCCCAGCCTCTACAGACCCAGGCTCTGAAACCCCCATGGACAAAGAGATGATGGAGATAGAATTGGGGGACCTCGACCTCCTGGGGCTAGAAGATGCTTGCACCAAAAAAGAGTTCGGTTCAATTTCGGCTCGCCAGATTCAGCTATTAAAAGAAGCCCTTGCTAATGCTAAAGATCAAAACAAAGTTGGGGTCCTGAACTTGTAGCAAAAAGAAAATCACAAACTAATACAGGAAAGCAAAAAAAGAGGGAGAAAATCCTCTCTATAAAGGATAAACGTGTTAGGCACCCGATTGGCGGAATCAGGGCAATATGCCCATTTAACGAAATTTTTCCCCTCCTCATCCCTCAATTCTCAAAGAATATCATCTCCTAGAATGTCAGAGGTATGAATGGTCTTACCGAAAAACGAACGCTGAAAAGAAAAATACAACAAGATAAGACTGCAGTTCTCTTCATTCAGGAAACAAAGTGCTCCTTAGAACCCTCCACCTGATAATCGAAAAAATCTAGAAAGGAGCCAAACTATTGCGATAGATGCAAATGGGGTGGCTGGAGGTATTTCCATTGCCTGGAACCCGACCGATATTGTCCTCAAAAACTCTTTTGCTTGTGCTCATTTGATAGCGGCTTCCTTCCACACTCTTGGAACCAATAGCCATGGCCACCTTCTCAACGTCTACAACCCCCAATCTCTAGAGCGCAAGCTCAAGCTCCTGCAATTTATGAACTGGTTCTCCTAGATGCACCAAGAATCCCTGCACATCATAGGTGGGGATTTCAACATGATCACCTCCGTCGGGGAAAAAAGGAGGATTAATAGTTATTTCGGCGGAAGACCTCCTCTTCAAGGTTGCTATCAACGATTGCAAACTAGTGGATCTACAACCTTCCTTGGGCTTTTTCACTCAGAACAACCGTAGTGGAGGGATTCATCAAATAGCCAAGCGATTAGACTGATTCATGATATCAGAGGATCTTTTATATGCAGGCGGGCTCATTACCTCCTCGGTTCTTCCAGTGGTGGGCTCGGATCACTGGCCCATTGACTTAAACTGACAGAGCATTGGGGACCGTCTCCACTGTCCTTTCCGATTTGAAAAATTCTGACTCTCTCATCCAACCCTCATTGACTCTATCAGCCTCTGGTGGTATGAGATGCAGCCACCAGGAAAGTAAAAAATGGCCATAATGCAATGAAAACTCAAATCTCTCAGAGCCAAACTTAGACTCTGGAATCACACCACTTTTGGGGGCATTTTCAAAGACAAAAAAAGACTTGAAGAAAACCTTGAAGTTCTTCAATGCTCCATAATGGTTGATGGATTATCAGAGGAAAGTAAGCATAAAGAAAAGGATCTCATATCTCTACTAGATAAATGTTGCAGTCAAGAAGAAATTCTATGTAAGCAAAAATCTAGAGTAAAATGGTTAAAGGAAGGAGATAGAAACATGACTTTCTTTCACAAATGTACGATTCAACATAGAATGAACAAGTGTATCTCCAAACTCAAAACGAAAGCAGGAGAAATCCTGGGGGATCAGGCAGACATTGAACAAGAGATGACCGGGTACTTTCAGGATCTTTTGGCAGAACCGGCTATCTCTAGAGCCAATGCAAACGAAAAAGTAACCCAACACATTCCCACTATCATCATAGCTTAGGAGAATACATCACTCATGCAAACCATCTCTCTCCAAGAAGTAGAACTAGCGGTGAATCAAATATTTGATGATACAACGCCCAGACCATATGGCTTTACTATTAACTTATTTAATAGTTGTTGGAACCTGCTTAAGAATGAGGTCCGTGAACTGGTAGAAGAGTCACATCAAAAGCAGTGGATCCAGTTGGCTCTCAATGCTACCCACCTCACTCTAGTGCCCAAAGAAATGGGAGCCTCCTCATCCAGTAAGTTCATGCCCATCTCCATTTGTAATGTAATCTACAAAATCATCTCAAAAGTGGTAGCTAACTGTCTCAAGACTCTCCTCCCTTTTCTCATTTCCCCTGAACAAATGGGTTATGTCGAAGGTAGATAAATATTGGATTGCATTATCCTAGCCCATGAATTTATTCATTCCCTCAAAGTCAGTCGCCCTCCTAGGATGCTCCTCAAACTAGATCTTTCTAAATCCTTTGATAAGCTTAGCTGGGATTTTATAAAAAATATGCTCCTCACCTTTGGGTTCAGTCATGAGTGGACCTACTGGATATCCTCCTTGATCAGCTTAGCCTTTTTTTCGATCCTAGTTTCAATGGGTCCCCCTTGCCTACCTTCTCTCCCTCTCGAGGTCTTTGTCAAGGGGACCCCCTCTCTCCCTTTCTTTTCATCCTCATGGCTGAAGGGTTGGGAAGATTGCTTCATAAAGCCATTGCCTCGGGTTCCCTACACGGCGGTAATCCACTTGCTTATCAACAATTCGTAGATGATAACCTCCTCTTTGGTCACCCCTCTGTCCAAGAAGCTCACGCACTGAGAGACATCCTCCACACTTTTTATGAAGCCTCTGACACCACCATCAACCTGGAAAATTCTCATATATTCTTTTTTAATACGGACTCTATCATCAAACGTAATGTCTCTCGCATCCTGAGGTTCACTATTTCCACCTTACCCTCGAAATACCTTGGTGCTCCTCTCTTTGACTTGGCAATAAAGCACTCATCTTGGAAAGAACTCCTCGATAAGTTGGAATCTCAAGTCTCCTTGTGGACCTTTCGCTCCCTCAATCTCCCTTGCTGCCTCACCCTCCTTAAATTTGTCCTCCAATCCCTATCGATATACCTCTTCTCTATTCTTACTCCTCCCAAATGGGTTAAAAAGTCCATCAAAAGTCTTCAACACTCCTTCCTTTGGGGCAAAAGCTCCAAGAACAACAAGTGGGCCCTGGTTAATTGGAGCACGCTTTGTCTGCCTCAAAGTAAGGGAGGAATGGGACTGAGATATTTGAAGATGAACAATGAAGCTTTCTCTGTAAATATATGGTGGACCTGGATCTCCTGTAATGACACACCTTGGGGTCAATTGTGGAATAGAAAATATGCAGCAGATTGGGGACCCTTCTCAACTGGTCTGCCTCAATAGTGATCCCTTGAGATCCCTCATCTGGAAAGCATCCAACTCACAAAAAGCTCTCATTCAGTAGCACAGCTTCTGGGAGATTAGAGAGGGAGACCACACTTATTTCTGGCAGGACTCTTGGCAGCAACTGGCCAACTTCATCATCCAATATGATATAGGTGAGAATCACATCAATAAGATAATGAGTTGTCGACCTGTGTATGGGACTTCTAGGGACCTGAAGTCACTCTGTCCTTTCGTACCTGGAAGCATCCAAGAAGATGGCACATGCCTCTTAATTATGAAGCAATGGAACAAATTTGGAAGGACCTGAAGGCTAGAAAAATTAGAATCAAACAGGGACTTGATATTCTGAGATGGGGGCATCTCCCTAAAGGCTCATTCACTATAAAGGAGATCTCCTGTAATGACACGCCTTGGGGTCAATTGTGGAATAGAAAATATGCAGCAGATTGGGGACCCTTCTCAACTGGTCTGCCTCAATAGTGATCCCTTGAGATCCCTCATCTGGAAAGCATCCAACTCACAAAAAGCTCTCATTCAGTAGCACAGCTTCTGGGAGATCAAAGAGGGAGACCACACTTATTTCTGGCAGGACTCTTGGCAGCAACTGGCCAACTTCATCATCCAATATGATATAGGTGAGAATCACATCAATAAGATAATGAGTTGTCGACCTGTGTATGGGACTTATAGGGACCTGAAGTCACTCTGTCCTTTCGTACCTGGAAGCATCCAAGAAGATGGCACATGCCTCTTAATTATGAAGCAATGGAACAAATTTGGAAGGACCTGAAGGCTAGAAAAATTAGAATCAAACAGGGACTTGATATTCTGAGATGGGGGCATCTCCCTAAAGGCTCGTTCACTATAAAGGAGGCCTACTCTATCCTTGCCACCAAGGAAGCAGATCAACAAATTCCCCCTCTAGAAAAAATATGGAACCCACATGTATGGCCCAAAATTTCCACCTTTCTCTGGTTGCTCTTCCACAAGCGCATCCTCACTTGGGACAACCTACAAAAAAAGAACTTCCAGGGGCCAGTGTTCTGCATCTTATGTAGTAATGCTGCTGAAGACATAGACCACTTACTAGACTCTTGCAAGTTTGCCTCTAAGCTTTCGGATCGTATAACAGGTATCTTCAGAAGAATTAACAAAGACAAGAATAATGTATTAAACACCCTGCAAAGATGGGAGGAAATTCCTTTCCAAAGCAAGCTTCTTAATAGAATATGGGAACTTACCCCTTGCTTTTTGGTCTGGAGCATATGGAAGGAGAGGAATTCCAAAATCTTCAAGGATTGACACAATGCTCCGGAAACTATATGGATAGATCTAAAAAAAATCTTTAGGACACCACCTTCCTGAAAGAGTGGCAAGCCTCGAATTTTCCCTCGACAACAACATAGAAAAGGTATTATGGAAAACTGGAACTTCATGCCCTTTCCCCTCCCCTCTCTTAGGAGCCCCCCCCAAGAAGGTTATCTAGCCCTGAGCAATGGTCCCCTCCTGGGTTGACATCTTCAATCTCAACTTCGATGGGGCCTCAAAAGGAAATTTGGGGATATTAGGCTTCGAAGGAACCATTCGCAACCATGATGGTCAAATATTGCACATTTTCTTTAGAGGCATGGGGTACAACACAAAAAACACTGCTGAGTTTGAAGGCCTCATTGTAGGGATCACCCTGGCTAAGCATATGCACTTTCTTCCTATCATTGCGGAGGGAGACTCACAGGTGATCCTTGCTCTGGCCACCAAAATTCAAAATGGTGCGCAGGTGTCAAAAATCTCCACCAGCTAGAGAATGGAACACAACATCAATAGACTTTGCAAAATCTTGGAAGCTCTTCGCTCGATCACCTTCCAACATGTTAGGATAAAAGTCAACAATCTAGCCGACACCTTGGAGAATGAAGGGGTTAAGTGCGACCTTCCTCTTTGTGCGGGAAAGCTTGGAGCGCCCTTCCCAAACAACTTGATTCAGCTTTGCACCACTCTCGCTTCTCAAGACCTCTTGTCCTCGGATGCAGGTGTCTTTCCTGGCCTCTCACCACCTGGAAGCATGCTTCATCCACCTAGCACCAATCGGAGACGTCATCCCAACCCTAGACACATTGTAAGCCTGCATTTATTTGACACACCCTCGAACAGGTCCCACCTGGTGGCTCGATCCCCGGACAAGCTCCAGCTTGCATCGCACACCCGCCAACCAAAAAGATACGCGTGCATTAATGGGTAGGAGTTCTCATGGCCTTGGTTTAAATGAGCGCCAGAACGTGGAGGCGGTTTGGCTCTGTAAAACAACGAGAAGTTGTCATTCGCATGGCCCTAGCTTTAATGAGCTCCAACATGGTGATGAGATTTGGCTCTTTGAAGCAATGGGTGAAGTACCTTCTCATTTATGTAGACAACTTCAAGATGCAGACCTTGTGTGCGATGCTCTTGTCGCCCTCTTTAACGATGTATGAAATGGTGACCCTGCCCGCTTCCCTCTGCATTTGCTCTCTCACGACAACAACATTTGCTCTGGTTTGGCTCTAGTTTGGCTCTGATATTGGATCCACTCTGTGTGTCTCATTACTTCGTCCATACACTGTGATCCAACCGAGGGGAACCCCACGTTAGGGTGGCAGACATGGCTCTGTTATGGAGACAGAGTACCAAAGGAAGGCTAAGGTTGTTAACAATGGTTATGGTAGCTCAGTATCGCCCTCGGTTCGAGCTCTGATCGAAGATTGGGAATCTGCTCAGGTGGTGGACTTTTTGGCTACGGGAAATTATGGAAATTAGATAAACTTCTACTGGTTGGGGAAGAACATGCTCGATAACTTGGTTGAAGAGGTTTTAGCGAACTGGTCTGCAACAACTTCTTCCATTCTGGATGTTAGAGGTCTCCTGGTGCATCTAGATGCCAAATTAGCTAGCCTTAACGCTAGTTTGGCTGGAGGTAAATACTCGCTGGAAAGGTGCTCCACAAGGCTCAGGCATCCCGCTCCGAACTTCTCAAGGCCCGACGTTGTCAGTGGGACAACCACTTTCTTTGTTGGGACTTCAGCAGCCACTCCTCCAGGCGCCTCTCCCCCTGAGCCTCCGACTCCGTCCATTCCAAAAGACTTGTTTGCTAAAGTGATAGGAAACTCGGAAGGCTTGATAACCTCATTTATTGGGCAGGTCCTGCATGACTCGAGGGCTTCCTCGAGCTAGCCTTCGATGCTCTCCAACTTCCAGGTGCCCTCCACCATAGATTTGTTGAAGTTCAAAAGGGTTCGTTCAACCACTAGTGAGGTAGCCCTATGCGAAAAATCGGAGCCTCTATCGCCCAAGATTCCTCCACAGGCATGAGAAGATGATTTCTTTGGTAGTTGTCCCATAGTCGAAGACAAACCTAGTCCTAGCAAGGAAGAAGCACATGCTCAAGTCGACCGCCCCTAGTCCTCTCGGTTTTCTGCAAAGGTTAATCTTTTTTGTTCAAACTCATGTTTTCTTGCTTGGCTATAATACCTGGTTTAAATTGTATAAATTGCAACAAAGTCTAGGCGGTGGATAATGGACAGTTTTATCATGTTATTCTGATGCCTGGTATTTTTGGATGTTCGAGTTGGTGGTTCCGCCAACCCAGATTGCCTAGGCCGACATCGTGCCCCGTAACATTTTTTGTCCTTTTAATATAACTATTTCTAGCCACTTTACAAAAAAAATACGTAAGTTAAATGCTTCAAACAATTAGATGTTAGGAACTAGGTGCTTACATTCAAAAGGTTTAGTGGTGAAAACCACCTTATATGAGTGGTAATAACCACTAGGGATGAGTGGTCATTACCATTAGGGATGAGTGGTTATTCACTCTAAGAAGTGTTGACATTTCAACCATAGCCCACACCAACAAGCTAGCTCTATTGTCAAAGTGGATGGTACATTGACACACTTAGCCGTGTCACACAAAAGCTTCCCATAATACAATAATTCAATAATCCTTACCCATGCACAAATATATACATAAGGTCACTACTAGACATTAGGTGGGCAAGGCATGAGGGGGCACCATGTATGGTTAGTCAACACTAACTTTTGCATGCATCTCCTACTTATTTAGTTCACTCTAAAAAGTTTTAACATTTCAAACATAACCCACACTATCATGCTAGCTCTATTGTCAAGTGGAGTGAATGGTACATCAATACACTTAACCGCCTTATACACAATAAAATGACAAGTTTTATCCACTAATGTTGTTGTCTTTAAAACATAAATGCTCACTAAACGTACCAAAATAATGGATGGGAGTCAACACTTACTAGTGTTGATGTTGAGATTGTTGTAGATGGTTCGAGGATGACGCCAAAAGACCAGAATAATATGTGACTTTATCCCAAATTGAGTCATCCTATTACATATTACATATTACATAGGAGAATGTATTGTTTTTTGTTATATGTTTTAAAGTTGATGTGTTTGAGCTTTTTTACTGAAAGAGCGTTGGTTAAGCTAATGAGCATTTTGGTCTTAAACTCGATTGTTTTTAACTTTTGTTCATGTCATTCATGGTTATGTTTACGCATGTGCATTTTTATTAATATTTGCTTGTAGCATAAGAGTCTAGTTTTTTATCCATAAGCCAAGGTAGGCTCACTTGCTCTTAGTACGCATCCTTACAAAGAAACTAATATATTTTCGAAAGTAGGTGGAAAACAATTATTATGCATAATATTTTAATGAAAATATTGTCAATAATTTTGAAAATTTATCCTAGAGGGCAAGTAGATGGGTCGTGAGCTCCTCGATTTTTGGTACGAATTTACAATCAACGTAATAAAAAAATTATAGACATGGAGACATTGTTAGGTTTAAGACTTGTATTTTTCACATTGTCATGTTAAAGTGTATTTTTCGATGTTGTGGTCTTTGTGTTCAATGTAACATCATGGACATGGTAGAGGAGTCAATGCCTATGCAGTGTCGTAATCCCATATATAGAATGCTGCAAGCCTCATGTCATGGTGTTGTGCTTTTATCTTTTTATGTAAAAATCACAATCTTTTTTCTAGAAAAACAATTTACAATTTTTATTAAAAAAAAAAAGTATATATATATATATATATATATTTTGTAAACTAACAAATTGTATTAAGGCTAGAAAATTACAAAAGTTTTAGTTATGTTGGTCGACCACATGGGAAATCTGATCAACAATAGAACAAAATGTCCTCATTAAGGACTATCAATTATTTAAAAACTAGAGTTTTTAAGAACCATAATGAACAAAACCTGTTGTTTTCTATAGCTTGATTATAAGCCTTGATTGAAATAATAATGTTATATCTATGATAATAAAACAAGGAGCTAGAATAACATACATGCTGAGAAAACTAAGTAGAACGACCTTCATCATCGGTAATAAAAATGTAGGCAACTCTCGGGAAAAGGTAGGAGGTGGAACTTTGTTTCAAAGAGGCTAATTCATAAACTCAAACCTTGTTGTAACTTTGGATATCAAATTGATTTTCTCATTCAAGCTATTCATTTGCAGCTGCAATTCTTCTATTTGTATAAGGATTTCCTTTTTTTCTTCCTTATGGTCCATTAAAACTTTGCCCAACATGGATTGTATGTGCCAATAAAGCATGACTATTTGAATATATTTAGAGTCACGAGTTTGGGAGGTACCCACATTTGGAATCTAGGCTCTAACATCTCTACAAATCTCATTATCCGAGGTAACCTAGTATTCTCCATTTTCCCAATTCTCCACCTATATGATCTCATGCTTAATGTCGACGAGGATATTTTATGAAACCAAGAGGCCGAAGCCTTAACCTCCTATAAAATGAGGGAGAAATGGATGAATTCACAAACCTGACTACTTAATCTATGGCCAATCCTAGTTCAAGTCACCATCTTGGAAAAGGAGTTGCACAAAACTACCCATAGTCTACAAACTCGAACCTTGTTCCATGCTACCAAATTGAATCATGTCTTCCACAAGCTGTAATTGAAACAAAATGCTTTGATCAGGCCACTTACCTCTTTCTAGATAGCCTTGATCAAAGGATTTTTTAATGTATAGGTCATTATATAGGTATGGAGTTGTTTCTCAGTTTCCCTCATGATAGCTAGGATGTCCTTCACCATCAAGTCACAAACAAAGAGGATCATTTATTTGTGTGGGAGGAGGAGAGTCCACGCAAATCCTTCCAAAGCCATCAATTAACAGATGTGTTGGGGAGGTGAAGTCTGCAACCGACTATCCTAAGGACATGCCGATAATAACATATTTATGAAAACACATGGGGGGCAGGGAAGAGGTATCCATGTCTCGTAACTAGACCCCTTCGCAACATCCTTGCTATTCACTCAAATCGGGGAAAAAAAACAAGAAGTGCATTATTTGTATATTAGTGGTTCTTTTTTCCAAGAAAAAACTTTAAATTTGACATTTCAAGTTTGATTTTGAAACCAAAATATACATCAACTTGATGATTTCCTTCCTACAACGAAATCACTAGCTTAGAGGGGTACCATGGTTTTGAGTTGAACTCCTTGTGGATGTGAGTGAAGGAGATAAAATCAAAATGAATGTTTACCTCTAGTACTATGTTTATGATGGGCTCGAGTTAAATATGTGATCTGGCTAATTGAATTTGTCCAATCCATCAATAATTTTGAATCTCCTGGAATTTGTAGTCTTTATAATCCTTTGTTCTCAATTGTTTTCATCAAGAGCAATGGTGCCTAAAATTCAACGATGTTGATACTTCAAATGAAAGTAGTGATGATTGTTAAAAAAAGCAATGGCCATGACTCCACACATACCTAGACTGCCTTTTATAAGCTCCTTCAAAGTACCCCCAAGGAAAAGAGAAATATATGATAGGTTCCTTTAAAATTATTGTTTCCTTTTGCTTTGGCTCTTTCCAACATTCACAATAATATAATATAATGTTGTGGGATTCTTGAGAAACATACAAGTTGTGTCCTTCAAATATCATCTTATTCCTAGCTAGCCATATCCCCCAAAGCACATAACAAGGTAAGGCTCTATGTCCCATTGTACAAGTTCAATTGATCTAGTTTTCAAAGCTATTTAAGAGAGTATCTTTATCCCAAGGGATTGAACCAGTTACTAATTTCAATACTTATTTCCACACATAAATTGAAAAGGGCCATGTGACAAACAAATGATCCACTTAATTATTATAAGCTTTGATAAAAGTACATCTACCTGGTCATTCTAGTTCCTTTTTGGGGCATTGTCCCAAGTAAAAATTTTGTTAGAAAGAGATAACCAAAGAAACATTATTGCCTTGAAGGAGCTTTCTAACTTCTAAATCAACTTCCACCACCAAACCCTTTCCTCGTTAAAGTCTTCATCAATCTTAGCTTCATATCCTAGTTTAGTTGTTATAATTCATGTTTCTTTGTCTGTACATTATTTTAACTCATCTTTCAGGCATGAGATATATCGTGTCCATTAAACTACCTAATCACCACGCAAGTTCAAATATTTTGTTGTTTTCTAGCCTTAATCCTACCCACCAAGTATCCCTTAAGAGACAATATATAAGAGCCTTGTCAAACCTTGAACATGTAATTCCTCGATTAAAAATCTATGGAAGTCCATGGTTACAACTACACCCTATCTCATCTTGTCTCCTTTACCAAATTTCCATGCAACCTAGTTGCTTATGATAGGGAAAGATTTGACCAATCCTTTCCAAATGATAAAAGTTCCCTCAATTTTTTTTTATGTCTGTTATGATCCAATCTTCAACTGAATCATCTCTTAGATATATGGACTTTCTATATTTTCCCCACAAACCTTCATTAAAGAATAATGTCCATAGTCTTTTTGAAACTATGGACTGGGAAAAAGTATAGATATTCTCAAGACCCCAACGCCTATTTCTTTTGTCTTAGCTAACTTTGACCGTTTTACTAGAGGAATTCCTTCAGTTTCCTTCTTGCTTGTCCAAAGCAAGTTAAAAAACTTTTTCTTTATCTTGTCCAATATAATTTCAGGGATATGGGCTATAACTGGTATACTTTCCATAACAAACTTTATTGTCACCAACCTATCTCCTTTAGACAACCATATGTGACACCAACATGAAACCCTAGCTTCTATTTTCTTATAAACCACAACTAGTATGCAACTTTGTAATCATTACGTTTTAGATAAAATCCTAGATACTTGACTCCTTAATCTAAAGGGGCTAAGAATAGATTTGAAACTTGATAGATCTACCTTTATAACTCAATCTCCAAACCACCAAGAAGCACACAAGATTTATTAAAGTTTATTTCCATCCTAATTGATCCACAATATCTATCTAGAATTTCTTTGTAATGCTTAAATTTCCCTTAAGGATCCTTGCCCAAATATCAGGATGTCATGAACAAACAAGAAATGAATGATGAAAACAAAACCTGCTACTTTTATGCCCTTTATGGAACCTTCTATTTTGGCTTCATTAATTAGAATGCTTAATCCTATAGCTACCAAAACAAAAACAAAAACAAAAACAAAAACAAAAGGTGATAGAGGGAAACCTTGTATTACATCTTCAAGTATTAAACAACAATAAGGGAGAACGATTGATTAAAAGAAAAAAATAAGATAAGGACATACAACTCGATGTCTAGTTGACAATTATAGATCTATCCCCATTTGCATTAGTACTAACTTAATGTATAGATAGCTTACTGTATCAGACGCTTTCGCCAGATCAATCTTTAAAACCATTGTAGGTAATTTGTCCTTCTTTATGGAGTGAAATCCTTCTTGAGTTGTACCTGTTGCATCTTGTTGTTATAAAGAAAGCTAAATTGTTCTCCGTAAATAAAATTGGACAACATTCCTTTCAATTTGTTGGTGATCACTTTTGCAATTGTTTTATAGACGAGATTACACAATGAAATTGATATGAAGTCCTCAAAGGAACCAAGATCCTTCTTTTTGGAACAACAACTATAAAAGTTGAGTTTATAACACCATGGAACTCCCTCTTTGTCTTGGATTCCTAGGACACTATGAGGATCTCTTCTTTAAAAATTTCATAAAATCCCAGGTAAAACTCAAATGTCCAACAATCAGTACTTGGGATCTTAGGTTTTTGAATGAGTGTGTTACCCCCATTTTGCATGGATGTCCACTTGTAATTTTCATCACAATTCTTAGTAGGGGTGACATGTCGATGATGCTTTGAACGTTATCCCATGGATGATTCTTGAGATTTTATGCCTTTTGTTCTTTTTGGTTGATAAGGGTTTGGGTGATATGTTGATGATTTTCATGGTGGTGTTGAGATCTTAACATTCTCTCATGTTCTGAAGTTGTTTTTTCATGGTTATTATAGGATGAATTGAGCAAAACATGACCATAGTTTCAAACCCATATTTCTCCAATGCCTTAGTTCAAATCAATGCATGTGATATATGGTTGGTAATCTCATTCCAAGCCCTTTCAAATGGTACAATAGGCTCAACCAAATTCTTAATAGTTTGGGAGCGTGAAAGTCATCTTTCTAGGTCGTCTTTATTGGTTTTTGGGTTGTTTTTAAATAGTTTGCTACCCTTTCTTCAGAAAGTTTGATCTTATTCATCTTAGTTTTGTTTAGGAAGGCTACATATGCTTGGAAACCTCTTCCCAAGTAAGTATAACACACAACAAGATTCCTAGGGGTTTGAGAGTGTTGGGTTCATTTTTCACCTTTTTGAGTTATTTCCAGCACTTGGGTATCATGTACTTCATGTTTGAGAGGCTATTTCATGGATTACATCTTTATGGAGCTATTGATACACATTTTCATGCATGGTGGTGGTAACTAGGAGTGTTAATGAGTGGGCATATCATCATCCCCCTTGCTTTAACCATTTGTTTGATTGTTTAAGGAGGGGTCATCCCCTTGTTGGGTTTCCATGCACATGTATTCACCTCTTGGAAGTTGTTAGAATGTATTAAGGGTTTCATGCATGGTTCCATGGTTTTTTGAGGGCATTCAATTTCTTTGGAGTTATTCCCTCCTCACTTGGATAAGCTTATGGGTTGATTCTTTTGCGTGTGGCATCACCCACCTCATATTATGGATGTTTGTTAGAGTTGGTTATATTTTAGAGGAGTATTTTATTTGTTTACTCCTCCCTAGGATAGATCTTGGGATTTGGCAGATCTATTATTATTTTATTGCCAAGAAAGTTGAGTTACACTCCTATATAAGAGAGCCTCTTCCTCATTTGTATTCATGGTTGGATTTTGAGAGTTGTCTCTCTTTTGGATCCTACCAGATATATCTTTTATGGTGCAAATCAAATTAAGGGTTTTCTTTTCCATTGCAAGTGTGATTTTCCTTATTCTCATCTTTAATATTGCAAATTATTTCTAGATTAATTAGAATTCTTAATCATGTCCATAGAATGGCAATTATGCCTCATTGGAAGGGTTTTATGTGAGAATTGCATTCCTCTATCTCCCTTTGACATTTTATGCATGATTATATTACATTGTTCCAATCATCTTTCTAGAGCAAGAGCTTGTAATACTTCATTGTATAAGTCACACCCTTGTTGACATTGTTTTGATGTGGCACCACTCTTGGGACATCCTACCCGATTTCTACATTCATTTTTTAGCATGTTAGGGTTTAAATGTGGCATAACCTTTCAGGAACTAGCCCCTTTCATGGAGTAGGCTCCGTTGGACCCATTTTCCTTGGGGATTTGCACTAGTCTTCATGGTCCTCACATCACCCTTTTTTATCTATATATACTACACAAATACCTAATGTTTTGTTAAGGTCATCTCTTCATATCACCTTGTGCCTCATTGTCGAGCTTTGGCAATTCTATCTTTAAGGAAGCCCCCCTTGAGTTGGATAAGAGGCAACCCAAAGTGTATAGAGGTGGTTATTGAGGTGACAATGGGTATACCTCTAGGTTATAATTGGGTTAGCCTTATTCTTTGGGACTTTAATCATACAAGTTAGTTCATGATGTAATGGGGTGCAAAACAATATTTAGTTCTTCCTTAGTAACCTATTCCTTTTTGTTCATTGTTTGATAAAAATAAGTATAGGAAATGATCTTATAACCTTCATTAAATCACTAATATTTGTATTCTCAAGCTCCTTGAAGAGGTTTTTAAAGTGGTTATTGCATGCTTTTGCAATTTCCTTGAAAGAATTTCCCCTTGATCCATCAAGCAATCCAATAACCCATATGTTATTGACACTTTTTTATGATTAGCATAATTATGAAAAAACTTGGTGTTTTTGTCCCCTTCAACCAACTAGGTAGCTATGCTCTTAAGCCTCCATTCCTCTTCTTCCTTGTCCAACAATATTTTTTATAATATTTAAGTAGTTTTAATGAGTCAAAATCTTCATCATATAAGAATCCTAAAGAATTTAAATTAAATATGGTATTAATACTTTCTTCTACATCCTTTAAATCCCATATATTTTGTTCTTTCTCCACCCTTTCCCAAGTTTCCACTATCTGATTTATTCTCTTTAGGTCGCATAAAAATTGTTGCATGTCTTAGTCCACTGAATTAGCCTTCTACCAATTATTGGAGACTAATAATCCAAAACCCTCATCATAAGGCTAAGCGTGGTTAAACCTAAAAGGGTCAAGGGGTTTCTTATCCTCTTCTTCTAGCTGAAGTACGACAATACAATGGTCAAAGGATCAACCACTTATCTCGACCTAGGATTTGAACCTTACGATATATTTGAAATAAAAATGGCCACCAAGAACCTATCCAGGATTTTGGACATTCCAACTCTATCTCTTCTTGAATTTCTCTAGGTGGGGATCAACTTTAGTGGCTCAACATAAAATAAATTCAAACTATCAAATAAAAAGGTAAAATAGTTAGCGATGGGGTTAGGATTATCCACCCCTCCCCATACTCCCCTAATGTCTAGAATCATATTGAGGTCTTCCCCAACAATGGCATTATCCCCTACTAGAAAATCATGTTCTTTCACCAAATCCTATAATGATTTCCAACCTACATAGACCCATATAGGTTAACCAATTTAGAGGCATTTCCTAGGACCTTTGAAACATGTTATAAGACAATACTTGTGGGAATAAAATGGGTTGAAGATACATCAATACTAAAATTCCAACCTATTATGATTCCTCAAATCGACCCACCAAATCAAAAGATAAAAAGTATCAATCTTTCAAGAAAGTAGACATGACAAAAATGGCTTTGGGACCAACAACAGTCTTTTAAAGCATCACAATGTTGGGCTTGTAAATTTTTAACATTTCTCTATAGGGATTGTTTTTTAGGGCACCCTCGACCCCTCTCACATTTAGGGAAATAATAAACATTATGACACGTTCTTCATGGGATTATGTTCTCTAAGAACCCCATTAAAGGTTGGTTATTTCTCTTCCAAAACCTTCTTTGAGACCTTGGATTTGGTAAAGATGTGATATTTCTTCCCATAGTGTTGGATTTTTCAACAGAATTGTCAAGTCCTCCTTCAACTTCCCCTTTTTCCTCCAATGGCTCGGGTTTTCATGGTTGAAACAGGTAACTATAAGATATTAGAGGTTTGTTGAAAATGGAAATCCATGAAGCCTTCCTGGAGGTATTAGAAGTTTCTACAAGTCCTAGTTATCCCCTCCCAATCATAGTAGCATCGACTAGTGCCAGAGACAAGCAAGGGGAGAAAGTAATCAATTTTACATCCTCTAAATTAGGAGCATTTAGAATTTTTAAATCAGACCTAACATTACTACCCATGGACTGAGCAAAAAGGGAACCTTTAGACATACCTAAAATACTTAAGGAAGGGCTCAAAGAAATCGATATACATTGAAAACTGTATGTGTTCTACTGACTTGAAGGAAAAGAAGGGTTTAGTACAGAGGGTGCCTTTACTATACTTTCCTTTGGTCATTCTAGAAGTGTAGAGTCATCAGAATCAATTGCATTGGGATAAACAATACTAAGAATATGACTTGATGACTCCTCTAATTTATTGAGCCAAATTTTCTTGTTGAAAATCCAATTTGTTCTTGGCAATGTAGAGTCTCAAAAGATGTCCACTATCTCATGGAAACCTTAGCAACAAAACAAGAATTTATAATACTCTTACTTACATGCAAAGACTACTCACCCCAAGCAATTCCAATAGTCGCGGGAAGACCTTTGATTTGGTTAAGTTCAACAAGGATTCAAGCTATCCTCTTGTTTGGATTAGACCAAATTCTTCCAAAGAAACAAAAATTTTGAGTGCATTACCAATTGCTATTAATGAATCCTTGTTCCATAATTCCATCAAGAATCTCGAAACTAACCATATATGTTGAATCACCAAAGGTTCTCTTTAAGGGTAGAAGTCTAAGTTCCATTGTTTCAGAGCAAGGCCCAAGGCCCCCCATAACTAGGATTGTGCCAGGATTTTGAATATATTGATCTTAGAACAAAGCTTAAAGTATATCTATCATTTAACCACGATATGAAAAGATAGTGTGTAACCTAGGATCTCTTCTTCTTTGGCTTCCCACCAGTTCAACAGGAAAGCTAAAATACCTGAAATACCTTCACAAAAACCTAAAATACTCAAGGGAGGGTTCAAAGAAATCAACATACCTATGTGCTACTGACTTGAAGCTAGATAAGGTTTTAGTTTTACAAGGCACCTTTCTATACTTCCCTTTGGTCATTCCAAAGGTGTAGAATCATCATAATCCACTCCATTGGGATCAACAATACTAAAAATATGACTTGAAGGATCCTATGATTTCTTGACCCAAGTTCTCTTATTGGAAATCCAATTTGTGCTTGGAGATTTATTGTCTCAATAGAGGTTCCCTATCTCATGGTAGTATGAGCAACAATATGATATTTTCTAATAGTATTACTTACATCTAAAATACTACTCACCCCAATCAATTTCAATAATAGCTAGAAGAACTTTGCTTTGGTTAACTTTGACAAGTATTCTAGTTATCCTCTTGTTTGAATTAGACCAAAGGTTCTCTTCCAAAGCAACTAATTTTTTGAGTGGATTACTCACTGCTATTAATGAATCCTTATTCCATGGTTCCATCAAGAATCCTAAAACAATAAACACGATGTGTCAAATCACCAAACGTTCTCTCTAAGGGTCGAACCACCTTTGTGCCACCGTTTCAGAGCAAGGGTTGAGGTCCCCCATAACTAGGATTGTGGATATATCAATCTTACATTAAATATCGAAGTAATTATATCCTTTAACCAACATATGAAAAGATAGTGTGCAACCTAGGATCTTGTCTAATCCAACTTCTCACCAATTCAATAAGCAAGCTCCCTTCACTATTTTCCCAAGAATCTTCCAATAAAATATGTTTTCATTAGACTTTCAACATTATTCATCCCTATATTGTGCCCTGGTACTATCTTGATCCTCTTTGGCCTAGTTTTGATACACCTTATGTGTCTCTTATTGGATTGGCCCACAATTGTATCAAAAATAAATTTTTGTATGGAAGGTACAATTTCGGGTAGTGATGACAATGTAGAAAGGCTACTAGAGGTTCCATGATACATTGGAATGGATAATTTTGAGGGAAATGATGTACAAAGTATTTGACTTCAATAATGCCTAACCAATATGATGGGAGGTGTAACCCCTCTCCCTTATGTCTACCTCCAACCAGTGCATTATATGTACCCTCTTGCTTGCACAACAAATCTTTTTCTCCTTAAATGCGCACACATTTTTCCAAGTCCTAAGCAACTCCTCCCATGGACCGAAGACCAACAATGGGTTGTTCCCATCATCATATTTTAGTATACTATGTATAGGTTGGAGTCCATAACTATCAATGATTTGTGCTTGAGGAAAACCTAATCCTTCCACTACATTGCAGACTTAGGCATGAGGAAATCCTAAACCTTCCACTGCTCCGTCTATTTGTATTATATCACTTCCAATAATCAACAATTCCCCCTGATTTAAAATTTCTTTAAAACCAACCAAAAAATGAGAATTCTCGAGCCTCATTTCAAATTGTTGCATACTAGTAGCAAATCAAAAAATCATACTGCAACACATCGTATTAGAATTATTTCACATGGAATAATCTAGATAGACATTGAAAATGATTTTACAAACTACTTGATAAGCATGAAAATAAAAAAAGCCTAACTAGAATAACACCAAAGATTTCTAATTTGTTTTGTGGTTGATTAATGCTATGCTTCCTTTGAAAAACTAACCCTATCATAATAAATCCCTCAAATTTTCAAAATCATTCAATAATTGTTTCTCTATTGGTTGGTTTCCATCATTCATCTCCTTTGTAGATAGTTGGAGTCTTGTCTTAACTCAATGACAAATTGATTTTAAGAGGACAACGATTTTCTTTAGCCACATCTCCATGGTGACTGTTCTTTGTTGTTGAGATGCATCAATATTTCCTTGATGGCCTTAACTTAGTGACGATTTGATGGATCATATGATGGCAACTAGTGATAGTTTGATGCAACATATCATGGCTTATTTTGATGGATCATATATATAAAGAGGTTAATAAGAGAAAAATGACATTGAAAGAGGTTAGAATTCCCAAATGGTATAGCATGGGAACAACTTCCTCATGTTATTCCCTAGAATGGATCATGGTCTAATATTTTATTGGAAGAGTAAGATAACTGTCTGTACATATACAATAAAACCCTACAAATTTTTGCACACGTTATACCAAAATGAGTTTCCTTCTATCAAACCTTATTTCAAATCACCTTCTTCGAGGTCTGTGATGAGCATTTATTTTACCTTTTTAATTAAGATGTAATTGAAAGTTGTGCATGAGCTACCTGACAAAGTTTATGTCAGACACTGTAATCTGATTGATTTTTGAAACAATGGAAGTCATTGAATCAATAAAGATAGATTAAAAATGCAACAGTTGGTGAATGGTCTTTTAATAAAATCATTGTCACAGAAAATAAATTGCAATTAATTAAACTAGAAGCATTGGCTATCAATTACAAAAAAATATTTCACTACGCTACGAAAGGGAATTCACTAATAGGATCTGATTTAAACAACTTTGAAATTCTGCAGAAAATTAATTCTATGCAACCAACAACTAACATTAATTGAATCGAAATGCACTAATAAAAGTTTAACAACATGATTCTATCATTACCAACTAGCACCAGGATTCTAAGAGATTTCTAATGCGACCCATCACCATAGAGCTATCTCCTTAGATCCAACATTCACAATCCACACATTCCTCTGCATTCAATAATAATAATAGAAGGAAAAAAATTGCACTACCCACTCATATCACAATTTAAGAATTCATGCATGGCTATGATCGACACATTGTATTATGAAAGCAACACAACAATCAATTACCAAGCTACATGCACAAAGAAAATCCTAACTACAACAACATCTGCCACCAGAAGGGGGCCCTACCTTCATAGACAATAGTTGGACAATCCAATCACTCACACAAAGTTGATCAACACATCCAGAATCAAGAAAATAGGAGATCGATATAATAGAGTCCGATTACAACAATGTTCAATAGATCTGTGTAAGATGATGGCTCCCTCCCCTGGAGGAGATTCCAAGTTTTTATACATCAACACTGACATGACAAAAAATATGAAAGAGTGTATAGTTAGAACCAATTTCCAAATAGAGCTCATCTGTTGATTTTCAAAGGATCTTGTGAGCTAATCCAGGAGATGGTACCATGAAGAGTGGAGGTAGTTCTAAAAATATTTCGGAACAACAACAGATCCGTTGGATAACCCAAAATATTGCAAATCGTTGAAGGGTTCCACAAATGTTAAGTTAGCTACAGAATAATTGATCCTCGGATTGGCTATGGAACCATGAACGCCTTCAGTAGTTTAACTAAAATGATGTATACTGACCAACATGATCGCATTTTATTGATGAGGAGCCTAGATCGAACCATGCATGAGAGCTACTTGCTTCAACTTAACTTTTGCTTGCATGATGCGTATAAACTTGAGACTTATTTGCAAGTCTTTCAGCTCTCGAGAACTACCTTGTTCCGCAACCTGAAACTGTAATAATAGTGAACCTAAAACACCACTCTTTAGTAGGCAATTACATCAACATTTACCAAAATCACTAGCAAAAGACAAGTATTCAAGGAAAACATGATCAATCCTTACCAAATCCAAAACGTTTCTAAATGTGGCCAAGGGAATTAATGATGGTATAGGAACAAATCAAAAAGTACACAAACGAGGAAAAAATAAGAGAACAAAAGTGGCATATACACAACCCTTCATCTCCCCCCAACCAAAAGGTTTGCATGTCCTCATGCAAACTAGGACTATGCTCCACTAACGGGGTTACTCAGAGAGTTGTTTAAGCATTGATCATTCCACTTATAGGAAGAATAGCCTTCTTCAGCCATAGTATAAAATACTCTCTGTTCAGTAACAACTTTCCAGAATTCATTGTCCTCCCCATCCATCACAGGACACCACCATATAGGAAAATGAAACCGAATCCCAATCCATTTAGTCTTATCCCCATCCAAACAATTAAGATAAGTCTGAACTATGTCCAGGGCCCACTCAAACATTCTAATAGAGAAAGGATCTTTCATTTTCATTTCAGGACTTAACGAATTAACTCTTCTTTGTAGACAAAGAAATGCTTCCAATTTTTGCACTCATGAACAATTTTAATCTGAACCGACCGTAGAAGGGTAACGAATGCTTGATCCTGCATAACGTGGTTCCTGGTTGTAAACAATTTTTTAGGTGAGGGGGAACCTCTTACCCATAGAGCATCTTCTCATTCGATATTGTCTACAAAAGTTGCAACATTATTCCATTTCAATTGATTTCTCATGAAGGACATGAACGCCATCAACTGCAATTCCCTTACATGAGGATTTGGGTCGCGGTTCTCATAATCCACCATAATCAAATTATGCATATATAGCTCACATAGAAAGTCTTGTTCTTCATTATTATTTCTGGAAAAGGTTGTAATAAACCGGTCCTCTGTCTCAATGTGGTCCTTATACCCCATGGTTACCGTTGATAGCCTAAAAGATATAAGTTTCTCCTTTAATAACATAGACTAAAGATCCGAAGAAGGTCTTAAATTCCTCATAGAATGGGATAAATAGTTCATGTACTCATTTTCAAACTTTAATTTTTCAATCTCCTGACTAAGTCTCCTTGTAGCAAGGGCATAGTCGTGTTTTTGCAACTTCTCTGTCATTGTTTCCTGCACTTTCCCCTTTCTTTGGTCGCTGGAAAGATTTAGTTGTTCCTCCAGTTCACCTGTTTTTGCTTACAACTAAGCTACCATCTCCTCCAGTTTTTGTATTTGAGCTTCATCATATGGGGTATCTTCATAAATCTCTTGATTCTTTGCTTTTTCTACTTCAATTCCCTCATCAGCCTCTATATTCTTTCCCCACCTGCTAATCTCTGCTCCTCCGTCACTAGCTGTCTCTCTTACATCTTCACTCTACTCGCATTCCAATTCCACAACTTCCAATAGGGTATCCATCTTATGTCCTAATCTCTGCAATTTCGCTTTCAAGGATTTCATTTCTTCAGTTTGCTTCTAATAAGACCTCATTAATTTCCAGTAATCCTTCCTTAGCTCGTTGTATGCTCTCCGATATTTTCCCAGCAAAAAATGTGAAATTTATTCAGCCTATTACCTCGTATCCTTTAAATGTAGTTGTATGCCATTTCCCTTTCTTTTGTTGTTCCCCCAACTCAACTTGCTTTTCCCAACTCTTACTGGTGCCTTTTGGTGTGATAAAATCTCCTGGTCTTCTATCAAGCTCATCATTTTGATTGAACGATTTTTCTTGATATTGTTGTTTCTTTTGGTTCCCTGATCTTGACCTGGTTCGGGGTCTTTTAGTTGAGTTGCTTGGGGTTTCAGCTTGCAAACTCCTCCCTCTTTCTTTATGAACCGATTTCTTCCTTGGGGTTTCACGGGTATTTTGTGATGTGTTCCTTCTCTTCTTCAATGTCTTCCTGGTGCTTGGAGATACGCTAATGAATGATTCCTAGGTTTGATTTTTCTTTTGCAGGGCATCTTTCACCAATAGCTTGATCAGTCCATGGTAATCTAGACTGTTGTATGGATTCTTACTGCTCCTAACCATTCTACACATAAAGTTGAGAGATTTCCACAGAAAATATGGCATGTTGATATATTTGTGATGTCTTAGATGACTCAAACTTTTAAAATTATAGGAAAATATCAAACTGAACCAAGCTTCACATGTAATAAATTTGATCACCTAGAGAGCCACCTTGTCCCATGGAGCTAGTAACGAAGCTCATCATGTCCCTTTCTCTATTCCTTGCACTACCTCACTAGGTTCCAATAATTCATTTGTGAGTGGATTCATTGGTACTCGCCTTTAAAACCATTTTTTGCCCACTTGAGGTAACCTGGAGACCTTTGCAATCATCAACTTGTCCGCCTAAACTTATAAACCTCTTACTTCTACAACTACATTGCCATTTGTGCGCATGAAATACATTGCAATTGCAGCGTTACCTTCCTTCATTTATCAAAATAATTCAACCATCCTGGCTGTTGGAAGATTGTTTTCACTTCTCTGTATCTATAGACAATATCGACATTGTCAGGTTCACTTCGGATTTCTTCCCCCATTGTGCTTCGTCTTTATTTCCCTTTAGGTTCTTGCAACTCTATTCAACACTTCAAGAATTTTATTGATTCTATGAAGAGAGAAAAATGGGCCTAGACCCTTAGAAGGTAAGTTATTATAGGATCACAAGGTGGCGCAGTGGTGTTCTTCGATAATGATTTGGTTAGTGGCTCATGAATGGAAGAGTTAATGATCAACAGAATTTGGTAAGTTTCCTCATCCCATTTGGTTATTTCAGCAATGGTTAACTATATTAGAAGGTACCTCTAATTCCTCCCTGTTGATGTAATTGTAACTTCGAAATGTATTCATCCATATATCTTATATATTGTACCCTGATGTTTATTCCAGGATGTGTCTGTAATGTAATTGAGTCATGTCATACCTCGATGTTTATTCCGGGAAGTTTCTATAATGTAAACAAGTCATGTCAAGTCATTGTGGGTAACCCTCATATTGGTCAAGGGTTAAAGTCTCCATAGTTGTGGGGCCGTAGGGTTATTAGACTATCCTAGAGAAGTCGACCCTAGGTGAGTCATTGTAAGTAGGGGTAATAGTCCCCACCATTGTGTTAAGGATAAACCTCCTTGTTGGTCGGAGGAGGCAAAGTCCCCACAAGTTGTGGGGCACTAGGGTTATTAGACACTCCTAGAGATGTCAACTCTAGTAAGTAATTGTTAAGTGAGTCTGACATGTTGGAGTGGGTTTCAAGTGAAGGAAAGAATATAAATAGAGAGTGAGTCTCTCTATTTATCACACACACACTCACTCATTGGGGCGCATGAGTGAGAGGAGTAGTTGCTGGGACAAAAGAGAGACTACTGCTATCTGGAGATCATATTTATGTTTTTTGGTTTTACTTTTGGCATTGATTCTATCTCTAAGGAAGTTGTGGGGTTTTATCCTTTATGGTTTCCCTGAGGAAAATTCTTTGTGTCCCTTGTCTCTTGTGTTTTATTGTTGTGCATGTTATTCTCTCAGTTAAAAGATCCTAAGATCATAATGCTAGCTTGAATGATAAAAATCCAACATGGTATCAGAGCTAACCTGAGAAGAAGACATTGTGCAGCTGCAAAAGCTAAGGCTTCTTAATTTTTGGTTCTTTCTCCACAATCCATCAGCAGAAGTATACTAGGCTGACTCTCCATTGAAGGGTGCATCTTTTTGTTGAAGCGGAATTCCATTCAGGGCATTTTCAGTTTTTGATGCGGGAAATTAGGGCTTCTTATAGAAAATGAATTTTTGAGTGATCCCGACATAGGATTTCTCTCCTCATCAAAATCAAAGTTTAGAGACTTGGATCAAGATTTTTGGTTGGGTGAAACTTTGGGAAAGTCAAACACTAGTTTGACCCCAAGCTGGAAAAACCCTAAAATACTAAAACTGACAAGTTTTGGTACATTCACTATATATCGGGATTGGAAAAGGACCAGGAGCTGAAAATTGCAAAGGCCGAAGATAACATTCTGATTTACACTGTGTCCATAATTCATCCGTATATTTTCTATATTCTGGGAGATATGATCCCTCCAAGTTAGGGTTCCAGCCTCTTCCAAGATTCATCCCTAAACAAGACACCTGGGGAGAATTGCTATATATTGGGCTACAAAGGTCCAAATGAGATTTATGAAGATGTTCCAGAAAGGGCACGGACTATACTTTTTGTGGTCCAAGTTTCAGACTCAGAAGATGAACTAGTGACACATGGCAATCCGTACAACGTCGTTGTTCTGAACAGTCCTGTAATAGGTCACCTTGGGAAAATGATCATAAGTCCCAATTGGTGAAACCAATTCTGATGAAACCTATGGTGTTGGAACAGGGACATGCGAGGCTACCTCAAGTAGAAGTTTGAGACACAGAGGAGTAATAATTTCAGAGATACCCCATAAATAGTAATAGGCATTTCTGCAAAAGAAATTGGAAAACTAGGGCTTCCTGTTCCGGGAGCTTCCCTCCACCATTTTCAGAAAAGGAGTAGATTGGAAATATTTGCTTGAAGATATCTATATTTCTATCCAATCAGATCTGAAAGATTCCAAGTTTTGAAAATTAGGGTTTCTCTGACAAACGCTAGATCAACCACCTCCTAAACTAGGACGGACACCTCAAATCGGTAAGATCTAATCTTTTGCTATTTTCATTTGAGGTTCTCATTTCAAAGTGATCTATCACATCAGCTTGATGATAAGCTTGGTGAAGTTGAAAAATTCCAAGCATGGAAGTATATGATCTCTCTGAAGAAAATGAATTGGACACGTACATGAGTAGAGAGGTTCTAGTTCCAGAGGGAGATGAGGCTAGAAGCCTTACACTAGAAGAACTTGGTCAAGGCCAAGAAGATCATTGCCGATTCAATCACAGATCACCTTATACCACAAGTGTCTTCCCTAAATACACCAAAAGAGATGTTTGATTCCTTGACCAAGCTATTTTAAGGGAAGAACATAAATCAGAATATGAATTTGAGAAAACAGTTGAAGAATGAGAAGATCCAGAATGCAGAGACCATATAGTCATACTTTATGGGGGTCTCTCAAATCAAAGAACAACTTGAAGCGGTAGAAGAAGAAGTGGAGAATGCAGAAGTGGTGATAGCCACCTTGAATGGCCTCCCAGGATCATGGGATTCATTCATTCGAAGAATGTGTGCTAGAAGGAAGGGATTACTTTCAGCAAACTCTGGGAAGAGCACACACAAGAAGAAGCTCAACTAATAATAAGAGAAAAGAAGATGGGAGCAACCGAAGATCAAGCTCTCACCATCCAAAGAAGATCCATCAAGTGATGAGGAATATGAAGAACTCAACTCTTGAAGAACCTCTTATCCACCTTAGCATTTGGATAAGAAACGATGCTATTATGAATGAAGAAGACGATGAAGTTGAAGGTTCAAGAAGGAGTCTACCCGCGAAACAAATAAAGATAAGTATTCAATTGTCATTTCATGATATTGTTTTGTTATGCATTTGTTTATATTCAGTTAATGTATTATGCATGATAGAATGTTTGCATTAATGACAGTATACTATTAATATGCATGTGATGGGTAAGTAGCTCATGGTGCTATACAACTCTCCATTGCTGCTTATCTGGAATGAAACCTCTTTGCTGACATATTGGATTAGTGCACAATCTCAATGTTGTCCTAGTGGAGATGGAAGGCATCTAGAAAAGTTTCCGTGAGATATGGATGAATGTTGTATTGGCTAAAATAGTTGCATGATCATATATTTATGCATAAGAACTTGCCAGTATTCCTTATGAAATGTTTCTAACCATACAAATGCATTTGACTTGTAGGAAAGATCACATACATAATCACCTACAACAAAAGAAGAATGAGACTTGTTCCGAAGAACAAGTGACGACAGTTCAAGATGAAGAATAATATGACGAATGTAGCGACATCATTGATGCAGAACCTTCAAGCTATGAAGAAGTAACCAAGAAGAAAGGGAAGACCAGTTCAAGAAGAATGATGTCTAGGATGCAGTATCGATACGTGAAAGGAAGTTCATAGTTCCATCATGCAGTAGATGGAAACATCGTGGGATACAAGGCAAGATTCGTAGCACGAGGCTTCTCACGAAAAGAAGGCATAGACTATGAAAAGACATTTGCAGCCAGTAGGAGTTAAAACACATACATGATGAGCTTGATGAAGATCTTAACCTTTGATACAAGGTTGAAGATGAAAGTCTATACACTAGATGGATACATAGAATATTAGTATCATAGGAAGCTACTTGTCACTCCGGTACAGAATGTTTCAGTGCATAGAGTACGGAAGACAAAGGGAGTATGATCCTCCGCTTTAGAGGGAGTGACTACAGAATATCTTGAGGTTCGACATGGTACGACATGATGGATAGATTACTGATGACTCTAGGCATTACTGTGAGTAAAGTGGATTCCAACCTTTGCTTCAAGGTTGAAGGCGGAAGACCAGTGATGCTCCTGTTATGTGTCTATGCACTATTTTCTAGGCATGGAAGTGTGGTAGAATACGGATGGAATCTTCCTCGGACAAGGGAAGTATGCAGTAGAGATCCTAAAGAGGTTCAAGATGATGGAATGCAAGGTCATGACCACACCTATGGCATCGAACATGAAGCTATTGAGTGATGCTTCATCAGAGACAGTTGATGCTACGATGTATCGTCAGATGATTGGGTCCTTGATGTACCTGACGAATATGAGACCAGATATTTGCATTGCTGTGAACACATTGAGACATGTTCACCTGATGGTTGCAAAGCATGCAGTAAGGTACCTAAGGGGTACAGTTGATTATGGGCTCAAGTATGAGGCAAATCAAAAGATTAACCTAGAAGGTTATGTTGATTCAGATTGGGCAAGCAGTGCACTTCAGGGTGTTGCTTCAGTATGGGATCATGTGCGATCTCTTGGTTTAGCAGGAAGCAATCCTGTGTGGCACTGAGTACAGCTAAAGCAGAGTATGTCTCAACTTGTTTAGCTAGTTGTGAGGCAGTATGGCTGAGGAAGCTACTGTCTAATTTATTTGATCTCCAGATGGATGCTACTTGTATACATTGCGACAACAAGAGTTGTGTGAAGTTGTGGGAGAACTTGGTGTTCCATGACAAGTCGAAGCATATCAAGATCAAGTATCACTATATCAAGGATATGGTGCAGAGGGGAGTAGTGAAGCTCCAGTATGTTGCAACATACGAACAGATAGCTGAAGTTTGAGTACTTCAGGGAGAAGCTTGGTGTTTTCCAGATCGAGGTTCCTTCCAAGGGGAAGTGATGAGTCCGTGAGCCATTCTGACATGGTGAGAGGATTGGTTCCTTCCATGGTTAGATGTAAGGGTTGAGCCATTCTGTCATGGTGAGAGGATTGGTTCCTTCCATGTCAGATATGAGTGTTGAGCCATTTTGATATGACTGTAGGATTGGTTCCTACATGATCATATATAAGAGCTATTGCCATTATTAGAATGGAGGTGCCTGGTCAGTTACCAGGAATACTCAGTCTAGGACTAAGGGCCTTTCTGATACGACTGTAAGATGTAGTCTTACATGATCAGATGTGAGCGCATGGCCATTTTGATGTGATTGAGGGATGTGTTCCCACTTGATCAGATATAAGGGCTGTTGCCATTCTTTGAATGGAGGCACCTGGTCAGTTACCAGGAAAGCTCAGTCTGGGACTAAGGACCATTCTGATGTGATTGTAGGATTGGTTCCTACATGATCAGATGTGAGTGAAAAGCCCTTCTAACATTGGTTGTCAGATGTAAGTGCAGAGCCCTTTCGGCATGAAGGATTGGTTCCTTGCATGGTAGAATATAAGTGCTGAGCCTTTTTGACATTGGTTGTCAGATGTAAGTGCAGATCCTTTCGGCATGGAGGATTGGTTCCTCGCATGGCCGAGTATAAGTACTGAGCCTTTCCGACATTGGTTGACGGATGTGAGTGCTGGGCCTTTCTGATAGGGTTGTGGGATGTGTTCCCACATGGTCAGATGTGAGTGTTGGGCATGCCTTTCTGATATGACTATAGGATTGGTTCCTATATGATCAGATATAAGTGTTGGGTGGGTCATTCTGACTTAGGGTTAGATATAAGTGCTGGAAAAAGACCTACATGGAGGATAGGCCTACAACTAGCATGAAAAATTGCTATCTCTGTAGAACTTCCTGTGACAAGAAGAATCATGCGATAGAACCCGTGATGATGATCCAGATCGAGTGATGATCCAGATCCAGTGATGGAGATCCAGATCGAGTGATGATCTAGATCCAGCGATGATGATCCAAATCGAGTGATGATCCAGATCTAGTGATGATGATCCAGATCCAGTGATGATCTAGATCCAGTGATGATGATCCAGATCCAGATGAAGATAACTTGAAGATGAAGATGACTTGAAGATGAAGATGACGAGAACTCAATGATGATCCAGATGATATAGAGAAGAAGAATTGTGTTGATAAATTGTGTCGAGAGAATACCTTCTTAGTTAAGAGGGAGTGTTGATGTAATTGTAACTTCAGAATGTATTCATCCATATATCTTATGTATTATACCCCGATGTTTATTTAGGGATGTGTTTGTAATGTAATTGAGTCATGTCATACCCCGATGTTTATTCTGGAAAGTTTCTATAATGTAAAAAAGTCATGTCAAGTCATTGTGGGTAACCCTCCTATCAGTCAAGGGTTAAATTCCCCATAGTTGTGAGGCCCTAGGGTTATTAGACTATCCTATAGAAGTCGACCCTAGGTGAGTCATTGTAAGTCGGGGCAATAGTCTCCACCATTATGTTAAGGATAAACCTCCTTGTTGGTTGAAGGAGGCAAAGTCCCCACAAGTTGTGGAGCACTAGGGTTATTAGACACTCTTAGAGATGCCAACTCTAGTAAGTAATTGTTAAGTGAGGTCGACATGTTGGAGTGGGTTTCAAGTGAACGAAAGAATATAAATAGAGAGTGAGTCTCTCTATTTATCACACACGCACTCACTCATTGGGGCACATGAATGAGAGGAGAAGTTGCTGGGACAAGAGAGAGACTACTGCTGTCAGGAGATCATCTTTATGTTTTCGGGTTTACTTTTGGTGCTGATTCTGTCTCTGAGGAAGTTGCGGGGTTTTATCCTTTATGGTTTCCACGAGGAAAATTCTTTGTGTCTCTTGTCTCTTGTGTTTTATTGCTATGCATGTTATTCTCTCAGTTAAAAGATCCTAAGATCATAATGCTAGCTTGAATGATTAAAATCTAACACTCCCCTCAACCAAATCTACACACATCCCTGTGGTAAACGAATGACTTGGAAAATTATGATCGATATTATTGTACTTATCAAATACTAATGAAAGGTGGTTGCATATCTTTATTACCTAAAATGAAATGCACTACGTTTGATGGTCCAATTGATGGCGACGGTGAAAGTTATGGACGAAGGCTCCCCACTCGCTCTGCTGATGAGGTGTAAAATCCTGATGTATCTTTCCTTCCTGGGCTGACAGTCTGAGATAATTTTTCGGGGTGGAGTTGAATCTGGGTAAGATTTGATGTGACCATGGGTGGTTACTAAAACTAAATCCATGATGGAGTGAATTGATGATGCGTGTGATACCGAACTGGGATGTTGTCGCTCCATCTGTTGGCAACGGTAATATTGCGGGTTCCCTAGAGGTAATAAAAATTATGCTGCGTGGAGGAATGGATTCCATGATAGGCGAGGTGACTGCAATGTGACAAGTTTCTGCAATGTAATAGAAAAGCAGTTTGTAACATGACGGAAAGGGTTGTAGTGGTGCAACAAAAAAAGGGTTCTATGACGGAAAGGTTTATGGAGTAGAACGAAAAGGGGTTATGTAAAGTTGTAGAAAGGTTTATGGATTAGATTAGAAAGGGGTTCCGTAATATTACAGAAAGGTTTATGGAGTGGAACGAAAAGGTGTTCGGTAACGTTACGGAAATGTTTATGGAGTGAAACATAAAGGGGTTTCATAACACTGCAGAAAGGTTTCTGAAGTGAAATTTCTGGAATAGTCTTGGAAATGCGTACAGTTGTGAGGGAAGGGACATCAATGACCAAATGAAACTAGGGACGGGGATGGAAAAATATGAAAATTAATGGAATATGGAAGATGCATGGGAAAGGGAAAAAAAGTTTATGTAGAATGTCCCTGCAGAGAATTAGAGATATATTTACTAGTATGAAAACAACAAACTTCAATTTATTTATTTATTTTTTAACGGGCTGTGTCCCAAAGGGATTTTCACAGTCTGATTTATTATTATTATTTGAATCATTATTTTTCATGCATTGAGATAACTATCTCGAAGTCTTTGGTACACCAACATGCAACAAATGAACACATCTTTGGACATTGGTTTCTTATATGGCCTTAAGAGATGACCATTTTCCATAAGGAGCGTCCCTCCATCGTAAATAGTTTTGAGTCATACTGTACCATTATCATTAATTGTCTCAATCTCATATTGTCCTAGCCAACAAGTGCGTATTTTTCCTTTCAACTTTTTGAACCTGGAGTCATAGAGAATAGCCCAATCACCTTCTTGAAAATAATTTCTTTTGATGAATTGATCATGCCACTTGCTTCACTAATATACATCATGTTTTGGTATACTATGTATCCTTCCATCATAGAACCCTCAGGATGTGCTCGTTGTCTAGCCAAACCATTCAAAATTTAAAGTGCCTCTCAACCACCCACATGGACCTTGAGTGTATAGGTCTACACAATTCAATCTCCTCAACTTGGTGTATGAGGTAGTGTTATTGTGATTTGAAAAATGCCGAAGGTATTTCTGAATTTCACACATGAGATGAGGAATTTCTCTCCTCCAATACTTTATATCTTATTTATGGATTTCTTTAGATGACAACCATCTACAAGTGATGCAAACCAATAACGAGATTTACAAAAAAACAACATTATATTGCATAACATGAATTAGTGCACAAAAATCAAATATAAGTTCTACAATGAATTAAACAAACACTAAGCGCATGCAAAAAATCGCTACTTACCTCATGTATTTCCCAAGATTATATATAACTTGTTTGACATTGTTGTCGAAGTTGTTTGGGAGAGAGAGAGGTAGAACATATTATAACAATATACAAATCGTTTCATGTTTTTTTACAAAAAGTAGACAAAAGATTACCAAAAATATGCACTAGAATATTGTTAATATAGCAATAATTATATGCATACCATAATAATTACCTTCATGAAGATATGCCAATCATGTGTTTTCACTCCCGCAAAATCACCTTTCTTTGTTATGATATTATTCATGTACACACAAAATCTAGTGGGAAATTTAATTTTTTGCATGACTTCTTTTAAAACATTACTTTGTTGCTCAGTTAACATCCATGGAAGTGATTTTATATTAATTTGGTCTCTGTTTCTATCAAAATTGAATGACGTCTTTCATTGCATGTTTGGCTTATTGAATGTCATTGCAAATTTTGACATTTTTTTCTTTCTCGCTTCTTCCATCCAATATTCTCCATAATTTTTCAGCCACATTCTTTCCAATATGCATTGTATCAAACATATGAGCAATTTGTAGGTGCTCATAGTAGGGAAACCTACTGAATTGTTTAGGATAACTTTTCATTCCTCGTGGAGTCCCAGTGATGCCTTGATGATCACGAAGACCATCATGAATCATAGTTTAAAAAGAAATTGCAGAAATCAATGTCAATTACTGTAAACAACAAAAATAAACAAAATTTCATAACATTTCATATACGATGATTCATATGTACCTTGACGATTTTTATTATATTGCAACTTCCATAGGTGAGGTGTAATTCTATGCGGTTTTAATGTAGTCTCTTGTTTCCCATTGAACAAATGTATTTCGGTAGTTCGATACCTATGATTCTTAGAGAGGAAGTGCCTATACTCATCAAACACCTAATTTCCTAAACTTTTGGAACGTTGAGATTTGATCTTAGGACCACAAACTGGACATGCAAATTTTCCCTTTGTTTGAATACCTACATAAAGAGATGGATTATCTATGTCAATTATAATTGTATACAAAATGATTGGGTTATTTAAAAAAATGTGTGCATAATATATTAACTAATTCATAAAAATACATGAAATTAAAGTGGGACTGATAATTACAAACCACAAAAATGAGTTAACCCTGGGGCATCATGTATTGTCCATACAGGCATTGCATAGAATTGATTTGTGTTTGTCGTATTGGTCTAGATATGTCATACATAGTGATGCCATTCCATAACTTTAGTAGCTCGTCAATAAGAGGTTCAATATATACATTCATACCTTTTACTTGGTACTTACCTGATTGATTTGAACATATAAAATATATAATTATTATAACCATTTAGATATATAAACTATGCACAAGAGAAAAATAAAAATATATATATGACATTATGCAACAAAATATGACAAATGAGATGCCACTGCATCAAAAAAAATGTAGACACATACATGGAATAATCATCGACAACATTATGTGCTCCCTCTTTATTAACAACCATGAATGATTGTTATTGTTGATAACAAAAATATGCCACACCAAGTAAACAAATCTCATCTCTACAAATGGATTGAAAACATATGTTGCCAAAGATATCTTAAGATTACGAGGTTCTTTTTGAAAGTGAGGCCATTTTTCCTCCATATCTCTAACTACGAAACCATCTACATGCATTCGAATAATGTCATCTTGACTTCTGTTCCATACATGGTAATCCATAAATTGCACTATGTTTTTGCACCTGTACAGTCGTTGCAAACATGGAATAATGGGAATATAACGAAGAACCTTGCGAGGAACCTTTTTTGTTACTTGATTTGTTCGATATCTACTGATATGACATTCCAGACATTCAGTTTCAAATTCATGCTGATTATAATATATAACATGGTCATCGGGTATCCATGAATTGCTTCATACTGCATTCCAATTTATTTCGGGATGGCAGATAAATCTCGAAATGTGTGAGGTAAAATATTTGACGGTGGTAACAAAAATTCAGCTATCAAGCTATAACAAATTAAAATAAAAATCTAGTTAAAATATAAATATATAAACAATATTAATGAAACACATTTCATCCATACTAATTTGGCTTACGAATTAACAATAATTTTATTAGACGAACAATAATAACCTTTAGCGTGATCATATATATGTGATGGAATATATTACATACCTTAACATCCATGTGACTGATATGTTTGAAAAACCATTCATAACCTTCAAGTTCATTATCAACAATACATCAGAGAGAAGATTTGAGTTGAAGCCCTCATAAAGGGGTTTGTATGCTTTCTCAAAAAGAGGTAAATCATGAACACCATCAAAGTCATCATCATCATCATCATCCATTCTAACATTAAATGTATCATAGATCAATGTATTTGTACTATCATATTCAACTATGTTATCAGTATTATCATCTTCTTCAATATGACCATTAACTTGTTCTCCATTATTCATAGCTCCATGTTCCTCCGGTACTTGTTTTGAAGGCACGTCCTCTGGACGATATGCCATAGAATGTCTTTCCTTTATAATTACATGAAACCATAAATAGATATTAGTTAATATCATAAATATTAAGAATAATACATACATTTTACAAAAGCAATCAATATAAAAACATATATAATGCAAAACTTACAAATGGACGATATCCATGTCCCCCCTCAGCATGTCCATGTTCTGTATAATGTTTCTCGTTGTTATAATCTTTATTCTTCTCCTTTTAAAGCCCTGCATTGACTAAATGGACAATAAAATTTCCCATAACCCTTTCTTTTCAGTCCATCCCACAATCTAACAAGCAATTGTCGATTTTGTCCGTCTAGATAAGGAATATTGCTATTTGACATTTTCCCATGAAGAGCTTGAATGATGATTATCGATCTTAAAAAAACAATCTCCACACTTCACTATTTTTAATCACAAAAACAATTGAAATAATTGTGTATTCTTTTACAGAAACCAATCCGTGCGAAGAATATAATTTCTGCATAGCATCGCTTGTATAGCAAACATGTCGGAATGTTATCACAATTTATAGTTTTTAAAATTTAACATTCGTCGGAAATCCGATGATATTACCCTGTTATTGTTATCATGTATATGTCTGATAATCGACGGAATTACCCTTGTTATGGTTATCATGTATATGTCAGATAACCGACAGAATTCGTCAGATAATCGACATCAACCATCAGATAACCGACGTCCGTCGAATATTCCACAATTCCATTTATCAACTAAAAAAACTTTGATCAAAATTTGTAATTTTGAAGGTGAAATTCGACGAGATAGTAAATTTTGTCAGATTTGTTCGTCAGATTGCATTGGATTCGTTCATTGGATTTTGGGTTCAAATTTTGTTGTGTGATTACTATTCAATACAAATTGTTCGTTTGAGGAACACTCCAATAATAGAAAGTTTGGTTTTTTTATAACAAGAATGGTTGTTTGGTATTTGTATAAGAAAATATATTACAAGATCAGATTTGTGGATTGAATCCATTGGATTTCAAAAACCATAAAATCCTACTCTTACCTTACAAAATGTACCTTATCTCTATATAACCCGCATCTTTGATGGCTAAATATTTTTACAAATTTCCCGTGTATGAGACTACAAAAGTTGAACATTTTAGTAGTAAGCTTGTAGCTATCATAAATTATTTTTTAGAGATAATGATTGATATTGCTCCTTTATCAAGGTACCCAACAACACTCCGGGTGATTCCTGTTGCAGATCATAAAACCATAATCAAGTTGCACTCCTTCATTTTCCATTTGGTCTGCGGATTGATTGTTTGACCAGAGGATATGAAGAAATTTGACAGCATTAAAAATTGCTGATAAGACTGTTGAACATATGATGCATCTTGTTGGAAGGATTTTTGTAATTTCTGACCAGCTTTCTTACCTCTCTAATGACTAGTAATGAGTCACCAAACACTACAAGATCTCTAATTCCCACGGAGAGAGCAATTTCCAGTCCTTTCAATAAAGCTAACCACTCCGCTTGATTGTTGGTGCTCCTGCCAAGTCTCCAAGCAAAATATTTCTCCCTGTTCCCCCCTGGATAAAAAATAACCCCGCCAGCACATGTCTTTCCCGGGTTCCCTTTGGAGGCACCATCAAAGAAAAGAGTATGGCAATCCAGCTTTGTCCACTAATTTCTGAAAACTTCTAAGCTTTTTCGAATTTGCCAATTTGAAGAGGTAGGTTTTTTAACATCCTTTGGAATAGGATTGAAACGGTAGAGGAGATATTTCACCCATCTTTTTTCGATGGAATTTAACAGTTCCAGTTGTAAGTGCCGCAATCCTTTCGAGAGAAGAGCTTCAATTCATAGCTATTTGGCAACGGAAGAGACTCTGACAGGAGGATAATTCAGGTTTTCAAATAAAATTTTGTTTCTGGTTATCCATATCTTCCAGCAGACATATATTGGGAGAGCCATCCAAGCTTTTGAGAAATCTTGTTTTTTAAATAGAGAACCTTCGTAATAGTCTTTCCAACATGTAAAAAAATCTTTCAGATTACTAGGGAGAATAATATTAAAATTAATCTCATTAAGAATTGAAAACCACACCTCATTGGCAAATGGGCACTCCAGAAAGATATGATTATGTGTTTCTTTTGCCTTTTTGCACAAAATCCGGCGAGATGGACCTTCTATTCCTCTCTTTTTTAAGTTCTCGACTATCAGGATTTTTTGGTAAGTAAAGAGCCAACAAATTTTTTTTTTTAATATTTTGGGCAGCCCATCACTGCACCAAATGTTTTTCTAGATGCCTTCTTTTATGTTGTTGTTATGAGTTGAATTGTACCCAGCCTTCACGGTGTAGATTCTGGACTTTCCCCAGCATCTGTAGTCTGGAAAGTTGATGTGGACTGGCAACGATCCTTGGAGGAGAGTTTGCAGCTGAGCATAATCTTCCTTCATCTGTTCTAGCATTTCCAGATGCCTCCAACTAGCCCATCTACCACTGCTATGCCAATGTGAGATTTGATTGATCGTTGAAAGGTTTTGGCATTTCATCCACTGCTTGAGATCTATGAGATTGTAACACTGTTGAACATTGCCAACATTGTCCTCCTCGATTTTGATTTTTTTCCATTGTTGGTTGACCAATGTAGATCATCCTGGATTATAGAAGATGTGTTTTTGCACAAATTCCAAATTGAGGACGTGTTATGGTGAGGTGGTATCACATCTAAGCATCTATCTCTAGTTCCTATAAATTATTTCCTCCTCAGTGCCTCCTTCCACCAAGCTCTGCGACCTGTGATCAAGTTCCAAATGATTTTGGCTCCCAACGCTAAGTTCATTTTTGCCATATCTTTTATTCCTGCTCCTCCTCTATCTTTCTGATTGCAGACTGTCTCCCATCTAACCAAATGAAGCTTCTTGCTTCCATTTTGTTTTGCACCCTGCCAGAAAAATCGTTTTAGCTCTTTCTCAATCTCCTAAATAATCGATTTGGGAGTTAAATATATGGAGCAAATAAAAATAGGGAATGCTGTCAGTACAACGTTGAAAAGAATCATTTTCCCAGCCGCATTGGGCCATACAACTCCCAGAGAATGGATTTTCTTTTAAATTTTTTCTACTAGTTCTATCCAGTTTGACTTTTTCTTTTTTCCCTTGTGAATTGGGACTTCTAAATATCTAAATGAATTCCAGTCTGTGCATCCTTCATATCCTAGTGTCCTGTCAATCCTGGCCATCGTTCTAGAAGGACAATTCCATCCATAGATTTTGGTTTTATCCATATTCACTTTCCCATCTAAAGCCTTGAGAAAAGTATTGATTACTTCTCTGAATCTTTCAGCAACTATGACGGAGGCTCCACCTAGAAGAATAGTGTCATCTTCATATGTGCATGATTTGCATTTTTGACTCCTCTAGCAATTTTAAGACCTCTGAGATCTCCATTGTTTTGCATGTCCTGTAGCTTCTTTCTCAAAGACTTGGCCACAATGAGATATAACAGAGGGGAGAGCACACAACCTTGGCGGAGTCCTCGAGAGGCTTGAAAGGAACTAGCAGGCCTGCCATTTACAAGAGGCGTGATGCATGGACTGCTTATGCATGCTTTGATCCATCTGCAAATTTGTTTGGAAAATCCCGTTTTCTGCATGATCTCAAAAAGAAAGAAGTGATTGACCTTGTCAAAGGTGTTTGCCATATCTAACTTAATGGCCACACCTTACTGATTGCATTCTAAGCTGGAGTGAATGGCCTCTTGGACAATGATTATATTATCCATGATTTGCTTACAAGCTATGAAACCTCCTTGTGTTTCTGAGATAATATTTGCCATGATTTTTTTCATTCTTGTTGCTAGAATTTTGTAGGAGGTGTTGCATAGGGAAATGGGACGGAACATTTCAATTGAGGGAGTTTTTTTCTTTTCTTTTGGAATAAAAAATAGGAAGGTGGAGTTTGTGGCTCCACCGATCTTGTCTTTTTTCCTGGTCCAATTTAGCATTTTTTTAAAGATATTCTTTGATGATGTCCCAAGAAGCTCGATAGAAGTTGATCGTGAACCCGTTAGGTCCTGGGGATTTGTCTGGATGAAGGGTCCAAATTGCTTCAATAATCTCATTTTCTGTGATTGGTTTTTCTAGCTCCTTGTTTTATTCTTCAGAAATGCTGGGATGAATGACTGAAATCAAGTCTGCTTGAGAAAGAGGATCTGTCTCACCACTGTCAGAATACAACTGACTGAAGTGATGCATTGCTAGCCTCTTGATATTGTCTTGCCCAGAAATCATTTGGTTATTATTGTCTTTCAATTCATTTATGAAGTTGAAGCTCAATCTGATTTTGGTTTGTTTATGGAAATAGTTTGTGTTTTTGTCTCCTACTTTTAACCAAAGTTGTCTAGGTTTAATTCTCAGATGCTCTTCTTCATGTCTGGCTACTTCTAGAATTTCATAGTTTAGGGCCTTTTCTTGAGCTAAGATTCCTAAAATGATCTCTTCTTCATCCATCTTAGAATGGAGAGCATCCAAACCTGATTGTAGGCTCTTTTTAACAATGGGAGATTTAGAGTAGGAGGTGGCTGCCCAGTATTTCAGGGTAGAGCGAACATCCCTAAGCCTTGATTCCCAAATGAAGCTGGGAGAGCCGGAAAAAGAATATTTCCAAGCTGAATGAATTAGATCTAGATTTTTGGAATTGTTTAGCCAAAGGGGGTTGAACCTGAAGGGAATAGGTCCCAGGTTTGAAAGTAAGGAGAAGGATAGGGAGATGGGTTTATGATCAGAAGTGGTTGAAGAAATTATATGAGTAGAGGGGAGTAAATATTTCTAAATAAAGGTAGTACTTACCAAAAAACTGGTCTAATCTTGCAGAGATGTGTCCAGGTCCAGCTCGCTTGTTGCTCCAATTGTATTTCCCATTTTTGGGCATAGGTTCTAGTAGATCCAATTCTTCCAACAAATCTTCTAGCTTTTCACCGAAGGGGTCTCTCATGATAGAACCTCCTCTTTTTTCCAGGATTGATTTAGTTGTATTGAAGTCTTCAGCTACGATAACATATTTCCCCTGCAGATCTGTCTTCAGATAGAGTAAAGAGTCCCTCCCAAAAGTCCATTTTTTCTCTATAATGAGTAGGCCCATATACATTGCAAATGTAAATCCTTTCCAGGTTGCTTTTATTTTGCACTTGTGCTAAAATCCAGTGCGTGTTTTCTTTGGCTGATTTTATTTTGAATTTGTCTGCTCTGCTAAATGTTGCTATTCCTCCTGAAGCGCCTTTAGAATTTATGGCCTTCCCAATATTGTGTTGCCAGAAGAGAGATGACCTGATCATAACCTCTTCTTCTGGCATCTTCGTCTCTTGGATGAGCAAAATGTTTGGTTTCTCAGAATTTATAATATTTTTCAAAGCTTCTACCTTGATTGATACTCCAAGGCCTCTGCAGTTCCAAGAGACTAGTTTCATTATTTCTTGGCTACATGAGACCCTGCTTGGGGTTTGAAGTCTTTGGCTCCAGAAGCTTTGACATTCTGAAGCAGTCCGATATCTTCTATGTTGAGTTGCCTTCCTAGTTCTATTTCTCTTTTTTCCTCTTGCTCTCCATGTTGCTTTTGATATCTTAGTCCTCTTGTGGCTTGGGATGGCCCTAGCCCTGTTGTTTCATGGGTTTCTTGGGATGATGATTGACCTGGAGATGCCAACTTGGGGTTGATCCTGCTTTGCTTAACCATTTATGCCCATGTTTCACCGGGGGATGGAGATCTTTCATAAGTTTTCCCCATGCTCTCTTCATATGTTTCCACCATCTTTGCCCAATTCCCACCAGGGGAGGTCGATCTATTAGGAGCCTTTTCAGCTACCTCTTCCACCACTATTGGGGAGATGGAAACCAGGGATTGAGTCCTACTACCTTCTATTCTATCTTCCTTGTTCTGGTATTCTAGATCTAGTATTTCCCCTTCTTCGACTTGGAGGGAATCAAATTGATTGTTGGTAAGAATTCTTGTGCTTTTTACAGGCTGCTCCTTAGTTTTTTCAGGCTCTTTTCCTAGGTTACTAGAAGAGGTAGGCGTTGTTTTTTTCCCCTCTTTGCTTGCTTCCAGCCTTCTTCTGGATTTTTTTCAGCTTCTTCATGTGGAGACTTAGGGAATTTCTTTACAAAATGTCTGTATCTGTGACATTTCCTGCATTTGAATGGGAGTTGCTCGTAGTCTACCTTCTGATAGAATTCCCATCCATCCATGAACATATTAACTCCTTCTGGTAGTCCTTTTTCTAAATCTAGCTCTACACAGATCTTGGCATAGGCGAATAAAGGACCTTTTGGCTTGGCTTTGTCTATGTATCTGCCTAATGAGTTCCCGATTGACTGCAGGGCTTTGTCATTCTGATAGTAGAGAGGTAAATGAGGTAGCTGGACCCAGACCCGCACTGCTAAAGGGACACCCTTTTCTGGATCAAAGGAAAGTGTCCATCGGTTGAGATACCGACCTTGGGGGCCCATAAAATAAGGGCCACTTCGGAAGATAACATCTTTGTCTTCTTTGTTTTTGAACAAGAAAATGTAAAATTTGTTTCCGCAAAAACAGTGCTGTAAACCCCCGGTGATGAGAGGCATCTAGTTTTTGGAGATCCATATCTCCATGGATTTCGGAGATGGCCAAATCCCTGTGAACTTCCCAATAAGACCTCTCTCGCTCAAAGCTAATGCTTTCATTTGTGAAGATGCCGACATGATTTGAACTCTTGGGATTGCTACTCATTTCACAAAGTTTGAGGCTGGCGTTATCCCTGCCGAAATCGGGTTGGCTGCAACCAAGGCTTGAAAGGCTAGTTCAAGGTTACTTCGAGGATCATCCAGAGGTGGATCTGGCGGCTGAGAATCCATGGAGCTAGCTTGGGGAGAGGGGTAGCTTGCAGTGGCCTACCCTAGCCCACGACTACGGCCTACACGAAACCCTATATCTCTTGCAAATGGCCCAGCTTCGACCAGTCACGTGCAGCTCCTCTTGGTTCGTGGATCGTTATAACAATTATTCTATAATAGATAATCATTGCAATAATAGAAAGTTCATTATGAAAAGGAACGAATATAGTTTTATGGTTGTGCATCCAATATATAGTTTTTCTTTGTGCGACCGATTGCTAATAAACTATAACTTATAAACGGAAACAACTTACATTGGGACTACCTTTAGACGTTTGCTTGGGGCATAATAACAACCCACTGAAATGTTGTAGCTTTGAATTTTCAATGGAATTAATGTAACTTTATTAATAATTCAACATTTGTTTTATAAAGTGGTTGGTTGCATGTGTATTGGAAAAATAAGATAGGTGATTCATACTAAGACATGATCGATGATCAAAACATCTTTTTTAGAATAATGTTATCATGCCAAATGAGGAAGATAATCATGTTAATGGCAATGAAGAGTAATGATAGTTATTTAGAGAAATAGTTGTCCCAAAACATGGTAGAGAATATTTTTTTTACCAATGATTTATTTATTTCTTTTTTAATAGAAACAAATATGTTTGAATTAAAAGAGAGTAGCGATCGAATTGTCCAACATATTGATACAAATTATAAAGCAAAATTGTCTTAAATACTTCATTGTTATTTAAAATTTCAACAAAATTACTCCCTATTTACACTGTCCTTGGAGTTATATCACTAGAACTAGCTACTTGGTTTGTATATAGCCTTACATATGTCCTACCTAAAAAAACTATTTCGTAGACCATCATAAATTTCATAGTTTTTTGGGTCCATAACCTTTGTGGGTATTCCTCTTGTTTCTAGCAAGTTTAATGAAAGGTTGATTGAGATTTGATTCCTTGATTGCTTGAGGACTTGTTGGACAATGTATTCTTCCATGACTACCATTTGGTCCATTCCATACTATCCAACAAATAAAACACAAGAGAAACTACTTTCCTTAATTCCCCATACATAGGCCTTTGCACCATTTCCAATTTTGGAATTCTTTCTTGAAACATTATAATTTTCATCTCCATTTATTATAATCTCTCACTATTGTTTTCCACACTAAATTCTAGTTTCATATACTTTCCCTTAACCTCTATATTTGAATATTTGTACTATTCAACTGCCTTTGATTACCTACATGTCTATTGAGTTCCTTTTCTCCTAGTCCTTTCCTCACCCCTCCCATTTCCTAACATAAAAAGGGAGGAATTATTGGGATTCCTCACAATGCCTTTCACATATTTGTAAGCATTTGTGAAAATTAGAGTTTTCATAGAAATCTAATCTATTTGCATTCCCATGGTCATTTTCCATCTTCAATATTACATGGTAGCGCAGACTTACACTCTCCATCACTCTAAGCCACTTCCAAACCTACAAATAAACAAAAAATTGCTACCCTTCACACTACTTTGAAACCGACAAAGGGAGACCATAAGGGGATATAACAATGAGAACCCCCCCCCAACTTACTTTTGTTCTCAAAGTGCCAAGTTATACATACATGATTCATTTTCTATCATATCCATCAAAGCATTAAGTGAATGAAAGACATTAAAGAACACTGCAAACTCAAAACTTTCAACAATCCTTTGTGCTTTGAAAACTATCCTTCTCAGTTGGATTTCTTGAGGAAATGATTTACTAACCATTTATTGAATCATGGCTAAGGAATCCCTTATCATTGAAATATGTTTTATTCCCATTTGCCTTAAATGCCACTTACATAAGTGCCAAATATTCTACTTTATTATTGATGGTCTCTCGTAGTCCCCATTCAAAGGTTGCTTCCTTATTTCCTCCAGGTTCAAGAATATCCCACACCCCCCTCCTTGCAACAACACACACACACCATCACACACACCTACTGCTCCTACATTTACAACCATCATATTGAAGAAAAAAATTATAACTGAAAGCTCTTTAATGAATTATGGATATTTTTTATTGTAAGATATGAATGTTGTTTGAGGCGATAGGTGCAAGGGATATCATAATGATCTTGAAGGAAGTAGAAAAAATGGATTTACCTAAGGTTTATTCAAATCAACTAAGAATCAAGTAGAGATCCTATCCCTATATCAAGGAATATTAATTATCAAAGTGTTGGGGATCTACAAAGTAACCCTAGTAGGAGATTTTGTTATAGCTATAAGCCAAATGTTCTAAAATAAAAGTCCAAAGAACTCTCTTATACTTAGATTGGTTCAAAGAACACAATTAGTGGCAAAAATTTCTAACTCAATATCATTCTTGAGGTTTTAAGAAAACAAAACTTCGTTGTAGATTGTCAAGCAAATTTAACATCAAACTTACAAAATGAAAAGTTAANGGGGGGGGGGGGGGGTGTTAACCCATGCCACCTATAATGAGATTAATAATGTTTATAAACAAGTATTTAATGCACACTCATGGTAGAGACAAGTACTGGTAGTGGTTTATTAAGGACTTGAACTCTTTAGGATTTCCCTCAGCCTACGTGTCTCTTCACATCAAGCAATTCAAGGATCAATTATATCAACTATAGATATGGGATAAAAGGTTGGATGCGAGATTGATGCATCCATTTGGATGGGTTTTAGATTGTTGATTTGCATAGATATTTGTTTGATGAGAGTGCATGATTTGCACACCATGATCTGGAAATTGTTCTTGTTTTTCAGTCTGCAAAGGATCCCTTATTATTGGGCAGTTGGGAAATTAGAGTGGTATTTTCATGTTTATAATATTAGTAGAGGATTCAATGTATTGGGTTGATTCATGGAGAATCAATTCCATCAAAACTATGTGCTCTTTGCAAAATTTTGGACATGCATTGAGCGGTTTGCCACTCCAAGAGACACAAAGAAAATGAAAGAGTGCCTTGGTCCGTTGCTAATGAAATTATACAAGTGGACAAATAATTGGGAGAGAGCATATGAAGAGGAAAAACAATCATGGAATCAATAAATGGAAAGAGTGGAATCTCAATTGGAAAGTCTAAAATTTGGGCATCATAGGATTGAAAGTACAAGAGGGAACAATAACATTAGGATAGAAGAAATGGAGGAGAAGTTGAAAGAGTTTTAAGGGAAAGTATAATATCTTGAAAAAGGGGGTAAGGCAACAAGGGAAGCAAGACACTCGTACTCACCACCTTCTAATTCAGACATATTTTATAAGATAGAGCAGTGGAGAGAAATGGAAGAAGCAACAACGCAATAGGTAACTAATCAAATCTTGAACTGGTTAGAGGAGGACCGAGTCTCCAATATTGGGTGGAAATATTGTAACCCATTATGGATATGCTCTATCTTAGATTTTGGTGTTAATCTATGGTATGCAAATGACATGATATTATGTAAGGAATTTCACATGTTGTATAGAATGTAGTAGGACATAATACTCTCGAGCCAACTCGTGAAATTAGAAGGGCAAGCCATTTTTTACAGTTTTTCTATGCTGCACAAGTTTTCGGAACACAAGAACGTAGGGAACATGGGTACGAGTATCAGATAAGTATAGAAGTTTCCCCTAAATTTGCAGGAAACAATAGGTTGGGAACGACAATAATATATATTAAAAAAATATAAAATAAAATAATAAAAAACACATAAGAAGAGAAGAAACATTAACACAAACCGAATGACTTAGCAGATTGAAATGGCAATAAAATAAAGATTATCATCCACATCATTGATTATATAAGGTAGACTCTTTCTAAAGTGGAAACTTTTAGAAGTTATAGTTCCTATATTTGTTGCTATATGTATAGAGTAAGTTTTTCAGTTTTGTGTCAACTATGATTAAAATGTATTAGAGTATTATATGTTTACAAGACATTCTATAGCAGGGTATTTGCAAAGGTGTATAAATAATCAAATTTAAATTATTATAAAGCTAGCATACCCCCAAAACGGGGAAAATGAAACACCGAAGAAAAAATGAAATGAACATTAATGAAGACTTATCTTGCTCGAAATAATGCTAATAACATAGAGATATGAATCGAGATAAAGGATGCGCTAAGGATCCAGTTACCTTCAAGATAAAATTATGCTCGATGCAACCAAAATACCAAGTTAAATACCTAACCCATCGGTCTGGATTTAGTTTCATAACAAGATTAAGATTTCGACCCTATCAATCTCTTAAATCGTCTTGTATATGATATCATAATTATAACTTAAAATCCTAGTCATAGGTAATTAAAAATTATATGATCTTGATCAACCATGTCATTTGGCCCTGTGAAAATATGTATTTTCTATTCTTGTTAATCGAATATGAATAGTAATGGGTTCAATTCTTTACCAACTTTGAATGGATCTTAAGAAAAGAATTTTTGTTTGATAACCGTGATCCCCTCTCAAGCTTGCCAACGCCTAATGAGTGGAGGCTAATTTGTTTTTAACCTGCCAAAACGAGTTTGCAAACTCCGTATCCCTCCAACAACTTCATAAACCAATCTGTTGGAATTATAGCAAAAGCGCAAGTTGTGTTTCGGGTTTCCATGGCTATTGTTGAGATTATATGGAAAAATTCTACCATTATGTAAAAAAATGCATGTCTAAAATGAAAGTACGATGCTCTCTTCGACCATATTTTCCTGTTTAACCTCCCTTGAACAACACACATCCAATGTCTGTGCGTTTGAATCATGCATGATGCTATTCTCCAATGTAGTTGTTTTTTCACCTACCATGAAAGCACGTCATATGGCTGGAGGTATTGTTGGAGGGATCGTATCGTCATTAGTCATATAATTACAAATTAATCTCTACTCGTGAAACTCCGTGGTTGCTTTCTTTTGGACGTTGTTCGTGTTTGTGTGAGCTGGTTTTACATATGTTTTTTAATTTGTTGGTCGGTTTCAGGGCATATTATCACCCCATGTATTGATTTGATTGTTTGACTGTGCTGGATCTATTGGAACTTTGAAAGCAATTTTGGTTTGCATTTGGGTTAAAGATACATAGATATCTTTGGATCTTGCTCTAATCTTTTGAAAGCAAGTCAACTGAAATGTGATATTTTGTTACCATAATCCTGAAGCTTTGCATCATGGCGCGAAGGCTTATGCAAGAAAAGGGCTCGGAACGCCCCCTTTGGCAGAGAAAATGCAACCTAACCCTAGGCTCCAATTCTAATGAGCACCATTGGATTCCTTTTGAATTGAGGCTGGAGATCTACTTGAGGCGGTCAAGATGAGAAACACCCGCATTTACTTCTTAAATTTAACTACAGCGGTGGTGCATATGGTTGCTTCCTGATCTATCTAAATCAACCAAATGCGTGTTCTCCACGATACAATCATACAACCTCCAAATGAGGGAGATCTATAAAATCCTGAAATGATTAGCATGAGTTAAAAAATAAGCGGGTGAAATGTATTACACATAGATTCAATGAGAATGACCGATGGATTGACAATAGCTAGCTGCCTATTCGAGGACCCCTAGAGTCGAACACATGCCCCCTGCTCTTTCTTTGGCTATGCTTCTCTTGGATGATATCAGGCAGATAAAGAATTCTGTAGGAGGGGTATGTAAAGTACACCATATGCTTGCAACACTATTTTTCATATTGCATGATTGAAATAATGTATACTTCCAGCTCTAATTTGATTGTTAATTATGTTATGCTCTATAGACAATGAATGATGTGATCACCGCAATAGTTTTCTACGACATGCAAAGCTACTTGCATATTCGTGTGTCAGCTGGTAATCATTTTCCTATTACTTCATAGTATATCAATCTATCATTTCCTTGATACAAATTTTAATGAATGTAATAAAGATCCATGGAAAGGTTTGGAAAACAAATCAGGCATATGGGTCTAAAGTATGCTTCTGAAATTACAGAGGCACCTTATTACGATGCATCTGCTTATACACAGGTATTGAATTTTTTTTTTGAGTTTTCTCAATGCTTTTATTTTAGCCTATGAATTGGATAAGTGCATGGCTAATTTTATTTTGTTTTGCAATGTGAACCATATCCTACAACACCGCTTTACAATGGAGGGATTCTTCGAAATCCTGGTTTCAATAATGGAACCAACAACTGGACCAATTACAGAAGCGCGAGTGTAACCCTACGAATAGAGAGTCAAAATAATGGCAACAAATATCTTGTGGCATCAAATAAACAAGAGAAATTTCATTCGCTCGCTCAAACTTTGGAAAATTTAAGACAAGATGTCAAGTATTCTCTGTCAGGTAATAAATTGATCACAAGATACTGTTGTGCACAAGATAGATATTATTTAGATACCTTTAATGTGTGTGGGGTTCAATGTGTACAGCATGGGTGCATATCAGATTGGGGATCTCTGCTTTAGTTACAACAACTATGACAATGTGCAATGTGAGCTTCACATGTGCTGGAAATGTTCATGCTACAAATGGGTGTTGGTCTTTTCTCAAGGGCAGATTCGTTCTTGACTGGTCTCTATCTCAATCTTGGCTATACTTTGAGGTTATTTCTTACGCCTTTCAATGAAATCAATGCCTCTAATTTCGATTACAATTCTTCACCCAAAATAAGAATGAATGAGCCCATTGCTCTGGTAATTGTAGAATAACAATACGGATGTTGAAATAACGGTCGATAGTGTTTTGATGCAACCATTTGCAGATGATGAATGGCGTTTGTAGCAAGAAGAAATAATATCAATGGTACTACTGCTACTCTCTGTGAATCCTTCGATGGACGAGTTGAAGTTCTTTTTATTGTCTGTGAAAGCAAGCAGATTAGTATTTAACGGTGGATAGGGGGCGACTCCTCATAGGCCGTCGATAGACGAAGAAAGCCGAAGGAGTACCATCCCCTTAATTGATTGAGTAATTATCTACCATCCTTCTAGGTCTTGGAATCATTCGAGTGAATAAGCATCGACTTGTATATTCTCTTCAGAGTCCAAAATCCTACATCTCCTCGTGAAAAAAAGGTCTCCATCAAGAAACTTTGCAATTTAAGGAAGAAGGAATGAGGGGCAGAGGGATAAGTGTTGTTATATTCTTCCCTAACCCCAAGTGATGATGCAGGGATCTACTAACCAATGCAACCGGTAATGGTTTTTTTATAAATATTTATCTGAGTGGATGACCAAGTGAGATTCTGTATGTAAGTAATGTAAGTGCCAATAAGCGGAAGGTGAAATTGAAATGAAACCTATAATTCAATAAAACCATTCACAATAATTTTTATAATTTGAAGAAATATGGACAATGTTCAATTTTAACACACTTAGAATATTTTATAATAAGACTTTATAAATATGGCCCAACAAGTATCCAGGGCACGTTCCCGTGTCCTTTTTGACGACCTTTCCAACGTTTAATTTCCACCTGTTGCTTTTATTATATTTTGACAGCCAAAGTATTCAAAAAGCACAAAATACCTTCTGGAAGTTTTTGTTGTCGCTACAATTTGGAAATTACTGGTTAGGTTAGGTTCGAGTTGCTTTCTAATCTAGGGATTTTATAATAAAAAACTTGAAAGAAGAAATCCATAACATTTGGCAGTCCCAGGGCTAGGCGTCAGTTTGATTTCGAAGTTTAGAATGTGTTGGTTTTACGTTAACCAGCTCAAAAACTCATGAAAATTGTTCTATTTTAATAATGGGTAGGCTATTCCATCATTTTGCAGAGCTTAGCACACCATGAATACGCTTTCTCTGAGGTGGTTTGCAGTTTTCTCAAATATTTTGTGTAGTTACATTCATGTAGGCTAATCCACCATTTTGTAGAGCTTAGCACACCATGAATACGTTTTCTCTAAGGTGATTTGCAGTTTTCTCATCAATTTTGTGTAGTTACCTCAGTTCACGTAGTCTATTCCAACATTTTGCAAAGCTTAACACACCATGAATAGTTTTCTCTGAGATGATTTGCAATTTTCTCATAATAAATTCACGTAGGCTATTCCATCATTTTGCACATTATCCATTCTTTTGGAATCATAAAGCGTCTTGATATTAAAATTACAATGATAATGAAAACGGTTAGAATGATCATCAAGCATAAAATTACAATGGCAATGAAATGTTAGAATGACAATCAAGCATAAGGAAAATTCAAATCTGAAGATCATTAATAAGTCAACATGTTTTAAGTGAGTTAAATGTTTTTTCTTTTTTTAAATTTAGTTTTGATAATAACATTACATCAAAATTACCATTTATCAGAATAAACTATAACTTTAAACAATATTTTTACCAAATTTGAAAGAGTCTATGAAATAACAATATTCAATATTGATAAATGAATTCGCAGGAATTCACGATAAAAAAAGGCATGTTTGATCTTCTTCAACGAATTCGTTTATGCTTCAATAACTGTTGTGTATATACAAAGTGCGCCAACCATTCAATAGTAGACAATATTGACTGATACCTTTTGTTCTGATGCCTTCAAATGCCTGAAGATACTTTGTTGGGACGAATCGTTTCTTGTATAACTTGTGAAGTACACAAACAAACTCACAGTATCAGTCATCCACTAATATTGCCTTTTTCAGAGATCTCGCAGAATTAAAAATGAGATATTCGCACAGGTCCGGGATATTTTGCTTCAAATCACCTACCTTCGCTTTTCCGATATGTTTGTTGATTTCTGGATCTATAGACACAACCATCAAACCTCAGATGAAATTAAACTTGCAAATTGGGGAAATATGCAGCATAAATTAACGGCCCAAAATCTAGATGACATGGCCATGGATTTGCTGCAAATCAAAGGCACTATCCTTGATGAAAAAGATAAGGTCTCCCTCCTTGAAACAAAGATGGATCTTCTTAACCATCTTTTATCTTATTCGGAGGAAATTAAGATTGCTGTCTCTCAAGCCGCAGTCAAAATAGAAAAAAGATTGGAGAGAATTGAAGAACTCATAATTCAGATGAATGATCTTAAAAAGAGAGTTCCAAAGGTAAGTCCTATGGCTTTTGCATTAGCCACTAAAGGATATGAGAAAAAGTCTGCTGAACCTAAGCTAGAAAGAAGTTTCTCTTTCGGAATGTTTAGCACACAGGAAGAAGAAGATGACAGACCAGAGTTTGATTTTGGTCAAAATGAAGTAGACTTAGAAGAAGTCCAAGATTGGATAGGATTCTTTAAATCCTGTAAACCTGCCCTTGAGCCCAAATATCTTCAGATGATGTCAACACATGCTATCAAAACTGAAGCCTTTGATTTTCCCCAGCCTTCAGCTCTGAATGATACCTCTATGCCTTCTGCATCAACTACTCCGCAGTTTAACAAAAAATTTGGTATCAGTTCAGTTGGAAACATCATCTCCTAGATGCGAGAACATCCAATTCTGAATATACAATGCCAATCAAGGGAAGAAATAAAAACTGGAATTACTTTGTTGTTTCATTGGACAATTGCACAAAGAACAAAGAATTCTTCTTTGACTGGTCAGTACCTAGGGAGCTTGATAGTTGCAGGTCTTTCTGGCCTTGCATCTGATTGGTGGCGATTGCCTCTTGAGGCATGCAATGAAATGTTGTTAGCAAATGATACTGGCCAACAAATTTTAAAGGCTCTTGGAAAACAGTTTCATGGTGAAGATCAACTAGACGAGACAGATCATTTAGCTTCACTATTTATGTCGGCTCGGCTCTGCAATCTCTCTCAAGCCGAAGCTTATTTCCGCTACATGCAGAAATTACTTATTCAATCAGGAAAAGCTAATGGTCTCGCTTATTTGAAGCATTACTTGCGTAGCTTCCCTGGTCATGTTCCTGACGCTATAGAAAAGTATATGAAATATAAGAACATTAATTACAGAGATCTTTCTATAGCACAGCTTCATCATCATATTCTTGAAACATGGCAGGAACATTGCTTGGAGAAACGAGTCTCCAAAGATTTTAAAAGGCATCAGGATATGTTCACTCCATATTTTTGCAAGAATGTTGCGCAGATGCCTGATTGGGGTTGTGGTGCACACAACCGAGGTCATTTACAGTCTTCCTGTAAATGCCACAGTAAGAAGAAAACAAAAGGGTTTTATTCTAGTGCTCCTTGATATCACTACCCAGATAGACCCTTACAGTATAACAGAAATCATAAACCCAAATTCCACAAGACTTTTCACAAGAAGGCTCCGCGGAAGTTTATTAAACGCCGCTCTTACCAAGCGGATAGTAAAGCCTGTTTTCTTTGCGGACAATCTGGTCATTGGGCAAACAAATGTCCAAAGAAAAAGTCTAAGCCCAAGCTGGCCGCTTTCTGTGACAATCTGGATCCTAGATGGTGGGATCAGCCAGATCATGATGAATCACTATCCGGAGAAGTCCTCTTCCTTCCTTCTGAAGACTCTGATTTTTCCAGTGAATCAGAACCTGATATTCAGCCTGCTTTAAACAAATTTGCTCCTTCCTCCTCTTCTGAGTTTGAGTCAGAACCAAATTTGGGGGGGTATGAAGTCCCTGATTTTCAGTTTGCTCTTAATATGTTCTCTTTGTCCCAGCATCAAGAGATTGAAAAACAGATTGCTGCAATAGATTTACAGCTTTCTGATATTGAGCCTTATCAGTACTAGAAAAGAGCAAATCTCAGAGAAGCCAAGAAACAGTTGCTCAGACAGCTCGAGCACTCAAAAGGAAAGGAGAAAGTAGAATATGTAACCTCACTATCTTATAGTCCTGCTGAATTATATCATAATTATCCTAAAGGACATTCAGATAGGCACAAGTTTCATCTGGATAGAGAAACTAAGCTCAGGTTACAAATAAGAGAGAAGCAGCAACAGCTGAAGCAACTCTGTGCTGAAATTGAAGATCTGAAGAATGCAGTAAAAGTAATTCAGACAGAGCGTGATCAGTCTTAAGATGAAAACTTAAGCAAGCACTATGACAGTGCCATGAGAATCGAAAGCATCAGAGAAGAATCTCCTGAACCTCCTATGAACCCTAGCCTCTCTATGCTTTCAGGTCCTAAAGTGTATATTCCTGTACAATTTCATCCTTGTGAATATAAACCTTACTTACTCAGTTGTATGATAGATTCAGGATGCCAAGTTAACTTAGCTAGAGGTTTTGCTTTACCATCTTTTTATTGGGAAAACACTACTGATGGTGGAACATCAATAAATGGAACCCCAGTTCCCCTGCAAGCTAAAGTTGAACTATTCCCTGTAAATTTTAATGGCATACCAGATAAACTAACAGTTTATAGAATGGATGACCTAAGTGAAGACTGTGTCCTAGGAGCAGAGTTTCTTCATAGAGTAATCCCTTACGCTATTGATCATAGAAAAATGACCTTTACCTGTGTCCTAAATGATCGGCCTATTACCTTGCCTATCTCTTTCAGGTCTACCCCTAAATGCAAAATAGCTGAGTCAAAGCCTGTCCATATTCCTAATAGAGCTCAGCTTATGAAGATGGAACGAAGCAAGGTCTTCTCAGATGTTCATGGAGAGAAAACATTAAAAGATATTTCTGAGAAGTTGAAAACGGATTGCTTATCAGATAGTCCTAATGCATTCTGGACTAGAGAGAAATATTTTGTTTCTCTCCCGTATGATCCTCTTCAGCGCATAAAGCCGATGAAAGCCTCTGCGGCATTAATGTCACCCACAGAAAGATAGTTCTGTGACTCAGAGATAAAAGAACTGTTAAACAAAGGCCTAATCGAACCTTCAAAGAGTCCTTGGGCATGCTGGGCGTTTGTGGTTAACAAACACTCTGAGAAGAAAAGAGGAAAACCTAGATTGGTTGTGAACTATAAGCCGCTTAATGCAGCTTTACAAAAGGTAAGGTATCCTCTGCCAGATAAAGCCAGCCTGTTGCAGAGAATTACAGGTTGCACGATCTTTAGTAAATTTGATCTCAAGTCAGGATTCTATCAAATTGGCATAATACCTGAAGATCGTTTCAAGACAGCATTTGTAGTACCTTATGGCCAATACCAGTGGAAAGTGCTGCCTTTTGGGATTAATAACGCACCCTCTGAATTCCAGAAAAGAATGGAGGACATTTTCCGTGATTTCATTTGGGCATTAGTTTTCATTGATGACATACTCATCTGTTCTAAAACCCTGCAAGAACACAAGAAGCACTTGCAGAAATTTTATGAGTTAGTCTTCAAACATGAGTTGGTTCTGTCCGAGCCAAAGATGGAAATAGGGAAAACAAAAATTGAGTTTCTTGGATTCAAAATTCAAAAGGGTCAAGTTATTCTCCAAGAACATGTTCTTCAATGTTTCAGCCGTTTTCCTAATGAAATATTGGATAAAACCCAGTTGCAGAGATTCCTTGGATCTCTGAATTATATCAGACCTTTCTATAAGGGTCAAGCAGCTGACATTTTTATTTTGCAGCAGAGACTGAAAAATCATCCACCAAAATGGTCAGCTGCTATGTCTGAAGCAGTCCAGAAGATAAAAAGCAAAGTTCTGGATTTGCCTCCTCTGTCCCTGCCAACTGGAACTGGTAGCTTGATTATTGAAATAGATGCCTCTTCTCAAACATGGGGAGGAGTATTACTAGAAGCTATAGATGGCAAAGAGCATATTTGTGGTTACGGATCAGGGTCCTTTAAAGCAGTAGAATTAAATTATCCGTCAAGCCACAAGGAGATTTTGGCTGTCAAGAAGACAGTTCTTCATTTTCGTATGTTCCTGAAACCTGTAAAATTTACTACCAGGACAGACCTTAAGATCATGCCTGGTATTTTGAAGAATGAAAGTTTAATGGCAGAAAACAACAGTAGGATATTAAAATGGTTTTTATGGCTTAGTAATTTTGATTATGAAATTGTTTATAAGCTTGGATATCTTAACTGTTTGGCTGATATGTTAACCAAATAATCATCTCAGCAACAATCTCCTGCCTTAAATATGTTTTCATCCGGAGCTTCCAGTTCTAGCTCCAGAACAGGAAACAACAAAGCCCCAGCTTCACAGCCAACAACTTCCATCATCCCCACGCCAAAAGGAGGACTGTACCTTTATCCATGGGAAGATGTTCTACCAGAAAAGGTACGGGTTAAGCTGTTAGAAGAAACACCCAGGGATGAAGCCGAAAGGTTTCTCGAACTTTGCACAATTCAGAGAATTCAATCTTCTCCACTAAAGTTAGACATTTTGGAAAGATGGGAAAAAAGCGCTTTCCTTAGTTTTCAGAATGCAAAGGACAAGCTCATCAAGGATCGCGATGTCTGGATTGACTGCAATCCAGAGAAAGAAGGGGAAGTCTGGTATGTTGACATTGGAGAAGGTCGACTCTCCTGGCATAATTATAGCCTTATATTACAATTTTGTAGAGAGTGGGGAAGGATCGTTATTTGTGCCGATCCTTCAAACTTGAGAAACAGGACCTGGACCGGGTGGACTGAGATACTCCTGGATCGCTTCTGTCCAAGAGTAGACTGGAATAACATGTGTGCTAACTTCATAGCACATATGGAAGCAGATATGCAAGTAGCAGATCAGAACCATCAGTGGTAAATCTTACAGAATAAATATTACAGACTCTGATATGCAGATCGCCTTTGGACTGCGAAGATCATCACTGCTCACACATATTTTACCTAATCAAAGCTTTTGATGTGATCTTGTAGCGCAGGGCCAAGTCACAGAGCATACGCTTTGTTACAGACACAAACTAAGACACTTCAAAACTTTCTGATGCAGTGTTATAGCTGAATGCCAACCTACAGAGCATACTCGTCTGATTACAGACTAATTTACTACAGTTTCTGATGCGTTCTTATAGCGCAAGGCCAAGACGCAGAGCATAATCCTCATACAGACGCTAGAATTAAGTGCAGAGCAGACTACTTGCTTGATACATAGACTCAACTTGCAGACTCTAGACTTGCAGAGCGGACTACTTGCTCAATGCAAACTTGCTATCTCTAGAATGAGGCTTGGGGCCTTTATTTATACAATTTCAAACCGGTGACCCGGTAAGCAATAATTGACATTCATAGGTTAGTCGGTAGATCCAGTAACCAAAACTGACATTAGGAGGTCAAAACTGAATCATCCGGGGCGACAAGTGGGGACTACCATTTGTCGTTATCTCGTCCCTTAACTAGCCAGCGGCATTACGGGGACCCAGAATCTTCATTTCTGACAAACTGACTCCGACAGACTTTACAAGGTGGAGCATAACTAGCCCACAACATAATTATTCCTAACTATTACACTTGTGGAGCTTTAATCCGGCCCACGACGGAAACAATGTAGGACAAAGCTGGCCTACTCAGCCTTTGGACATGGCCCACCGCTGCTTCCATTTTAATCATAGCCATCACGTGCTTGGAAATAGGCGCATTCTATGAAGCCATCAATATCAATTCTGCCACATGTAAAATTGGGAATCATCCATGTAAGGCAGTTGCTCAACAAACTCAGGTGGATTATAGAGCTGATCTCCGAAACATCGCTCTATGTCAGACCCATGAAATAAGGGATTTGCTTCATATAAAAATTCACTTCTAAAATGGGATTCAACTCGGTAATTTAGTGGCATTTGCCGAGTTATAATTTTAGAGTGTTTATTCTTACCCTTTTCATTTTTCATAATAAACTTTTGGGTTACATATATTTCATGGTCAAGAGGTTTATAGGATCCACCTTCATGAATTACCAAGAATTTAAACCAGTGATGGTTCTGATCTGCTACTTGCATATCTGCTTCCATATGTGCTATGAAGTTAGCACGCCTGTTATTCCAGTCTACTCTTGGATAGAAGCGATCCAGGAGTATCTCAGTCCACCCGGTCCAGGTCTTGTTTCTCAAGTTTGAAGGATCAGCACAAATAACGATCCTTCCCTGCTCTCTGCAAAATTGTAATATAAGGCTATAATTATGCCAGGAGAGTCGACCTTATCCAATGTCAATGTACCAGACTTCCCCTTCTTTCTCTGGATTGCATTCAATCCAGACATCGCGATCCTTGATGAGCTTGTTCTTTGCATTCTGAAAACTGAGAAAAGCACTTTTTTCCCATCTTTCCAAAATGTCTAACTTTAGTGGAGAAGATTGAATTCTCTGAATTGTGCAGAGTTCGAGAAACCTTTCGGCTTCATCCCTGGGTGTTTCTTCTAACAGCTTAAACCGTACCTTTTCTAGTAGAACATCTTCCCATGGATAAAGGTACAGTCCTCCAGATTGTCACAAAAAGCTGCTAGCTTGGGTTTAGACTTTTTCTTTGGACACTTATTAGCCCAATGACCAGATTGTCCACAGAGAAAACATGCTTTACTATCCGCTTGGTAAGAGCGGCGTTTAATAAACTTCCGCGGAGCCTTTTTGTGAAAAGTCTTGTGGAATTTGGGTTTATGCTTTCTGTTATACTGTAAGGGTCTATCTGGGTAGTGATATCGAGGAGCACTAGAATAAAACCCTTTTGTTTTCTTCTTACTGTGACATTTACAAGAAGACTGTAAATGACCTCGGTTGTGTGCACCACAACCCCAATCAGGCATCTACGCAACATTCTTGCAAAAAGATGGAGTGAACATATCCTGATGCCTTTTAAAATATTTGGAGACTCGTTTCTCCAAGCAATGTTCCTGCCATGTTTCAAGAATATGATGATGAAGCTGTGCTATAGAAAGATCTCTGTAATTAATGTTTTTATCTTTCATATACTTTTCTACAGCGTCAAGAACATGACCAGGGAAGCTACGCAAGTAATGCTTCAAATAAGCGGGATCATTTGCTTTTCCTGATTGAATAAGTAATTTCTGCATGTAGCAGAAATAAGCTTCGACTTGAGAGAGATTGCAGAGCCGAGCTAACATAAATAGTGAAGCTAAATGATCTGTCTCATCTAGTTGATCTTCACCATGAAGCTGTTTTCCAAGAGCCTTTAAAATCTGTTGGTTAGCATCATTTGCTAACAACATTTCATTGCGTGCCTCAGGAGGCAAAAATCGCCACCAATCAGATGCAAGGCCAGAAAGACCTGCAACGACCAAGCTCCCTAAGTACTGACCAGTCAAAGAAGAATTCTTTGTTATTTGTGCTATTGTCCAATGAAACAATAACGTAATTGCAGTTTTTATTTCTTCTTTTGATTGGCATTGTATATTCAGAACTGGATTTTCTGGCATCTGGGAGATGATGTTTCCAACTGAACTGATACCAAAACTTGTGTTAAACTACGGAGCAGTTGATGCAGAAGGCATAGAGGTATCATTCAAAGCTGAAGGCTGGGGAAAATCAGAGGCTTCAGTTTTGATAGCATGTGTTGACATCATCTGAAGATATTTGAGCTCAAGGGCAGGCTTACAGGATTTAAAGAATCCTATCCAGTCTTGGACTTCTTCTAAGTCCGCTTCATTTTGACCAAAGTCGAACTCTGGTCTGTCATCTTCTTCTTCCTGTGTGCTGAACATTCTGAAAGAGAAACTTCTTTCTAGCTTAGGTTCACCAGACTTCTTTTCATATCCTTTAGTGGCTAATGCAAAAGCCATAGGACTTACCTTTGGAACTCTCTTTTTAAGATCATTCATCTGAATTATGAGTTCTTCAATTCTCTCCAATCTTTTTTCTATTTTGACTGCGGCTTGAGAGACAACAGTCTTAATTTCCTCTGAATCAGATAAAAGATGGTTAAGGAGATCCATCTTTGTTTCAAGGAGGGAGACCTTATCTTTTTCATCAAGGATAGTGCCTTTGATTTGCAGCAAATCCATGGCCATGTCATCTAGATTTTGGGCCGTTAATTTATGCTGCAGATTTCCCCAATTTGCAAGTTTAATTTCATCTAAGGTAGGCTCATCTACTCCAGAGGATTTATGGGGCAGAAATTCTTTTTTCGTATTCCCATCAGAAGAGTATTGTCTGAAGGGTACATCTAGCAAATTCCTTCCTGGATGGAAGGATTTTCTTCCTTGAATGGTTTCTTCTATGGCATTGTTTTTTCTAGGGAGAGAAAACATTCCTAGACCGGGTCTCTGTTGTTGGTGTTGTATTTTTTGGAGAGTCTTTCTACAGGCTGGACAGTTTTGGTGCTATCCTCTGTGTTCATTGTCATTTAAACCTATGAAAGAGGTAGTATCAGAAACATAAGGATTTCTTTGGATGGTTCTTCTGTCATTAGACTGAACAGAAGAGACAGAGGGATTTCATGGAAGAAGAGAGAAAGCAGGGGCAGGTGTAGAGTCTGGTTCATGGTATCTGAAAGAACTAGTTTGTCTATTGAATCTGAGAGGCCGAGTAGTCAAGGCACTTCGTGCGGCATCTACATTTCTAAGTTCATTGTACCTTATCTCCCAATTCTGGGGATACTTAATTCCAGTCCAGTCAAAGGTAACTGGCTGTGCTTGCTTAGATTTGTCTTGTTCCACCACGCTCTATCAGCAGGTGTGAACTCTGATGTACATGGGAACGGAGTGGAGGAATGGTATCATTACCAAACCTGACATAGACCAAACTTTTAAGTTGGATGATTTTGGAACCAGTCATCATGGAAAATCCCTGCGGCAAAATGTAAGCCTTAAGCAGGTCATAGATGTGAGGATCATCAAGGCTAACACTATATTTCGGGAAGATGGTGCCAAAGGCTGGACCATCATATAGAGGGGTTGTAAAGCCACCAATGATAGCATCTGCAAACTGAGTATGACGCGTATCTACAGCTACACACAAAGAGGATACTGGGAGATATGGGCGAACTAGGGGACCAAGCCTGAGTTTAATAGCCCCAAGATGGGCGTATTTATATCCTTGTTTCTTAGCCCAATCAATTTGTCTTTTCTCTAATAAATTTATATGCACTGGCTCTTCCGAGTCAGTGAACTTTAATGTGTACAGGCGATATATTCCCAGAAGGATAGTTTATAAACATCTTTAGGTAATATTACAGGAAGTTGCCATTCAGAAGAAGGATTTGTGTTATGAATGTGTATAATAGAAGAAGAAATATCAGAGGAAGAACATTCTGCGAATGAAGAGCGTCTCTCAGCAAGAGATACCTCACCATTATCATCTTGTTGACAGTCTAGTAAGGTGTGAGAAGCAATATCCATCGAAGGATCCATTATAAGAAGGTTCAGACTCACTTTTGGTCAAACAAAACGGGATTTATGGCGCCTAACTCCAACAGCTATTACCCTAATACACTTTCTTTGAGCCGATTTACAGTTTTCTCATCAATTTTGTGTGGTTACATCAATTCACTCTGAATTTGCAGTGGCCTCATTTATGATTTTGCAGTGGGTTTGTTATCCTTCATTCTCCACGAACATAGTAACTAATTATATTTATGTATTTTCAACAAATTTGTAGGTTTAAAGTAGATATGTTAAAGAAATTCGCCATGAGTTTGCCTCCGGAGCAATCCCATCAAGGGAAATTTCAGCAGGTAGTTATGAGTTTGGATGGGGAACCTCACCAGATGCAGCCGCAACCATAAGTAAAAGGACCCATGAAGCACAACTACGCCACCACCATGCATGTAATCCCCATAGCACGTCTGCTATAGAACGACGGAGCCCATTGCTCTGGTAATTGCAGAGTAACAGTACGGATGTTGAAATAATGGTCAATAGGTCGTCAACAGACTACGAAATCCAGAGAGGACAGTTTCCTTAATAACACCTTCGTTGTAATAAAAATCAAGATAATTTTTATTTAAACAAAATATATAAATTTAGTTTTAAAATAAGATTAAAATTATTTCTAATTAGTTAAAATGTTTTATTTATATAGTAAATAGTAAAATATATAAATTTACTTTATTTTATTTAATATATAAAAATTTAAAATAGATTTACAGCTATTATTGATTAGCGGTAATGAAATTCAACATAGGGACGAGTGAATACTCTAGCACCAGCGATGGAAAGAGATTAGTGCACCAATTCGACAAGGTAGCACAAAATAGACTTTTGCTGCAACTTAGTTTTAAAACCATTTGCAATGCCCTCCTAAACCATGTACAATAAAACCATGGGTTGTTTAGGACAAGGCCAACATTTTTTTGAGAGTAATTCAATTTTTTATTTTTAATTATTTTGTTAGGTAGGAAAATTACAACATCTCCCCCATATTAGGTTTGATTTTGTGGCCGACATTTATTTTGGGGGATAATTAAAATTACAACATAATATCGACAAACGTTACAAGATATTCCACATAACGTTACAAGATCTCCCTCATACTGGGGTGTAGAGTGCCTCTCGACGCAATGATTAAGGTATGATCTTACCGCTAAAAAACAACATTAATATAAAAATAGGAATCTAATGTCATAGTATATAGGACTTAACATCAAATTCCAAGATTAACAATCTTGAAGGAGTTCAAGTGTTGAGGGTTGAAAAATAAATTTCATTTTGCTACTACTTTAGCTTCTAAAAGTGTTTTGAGGCTTATATTAAGGAAGGTACTATGTTGTTAAGTGATAGTTTAGAAGTATATTTCTCCTAAATCAATGGAAAAATGGATTAGAGCTCCCTCAAAATCTTTTCAAAATGGGTCAATCATTTGGCAGGCTTATGTAAAGGCATTTCCTCTCATAGTTATTCGGCTTGTTTGGAAGGTGAGAAATGACTATAAGGTTAGACTAGGTGAAGACCCATGGGTTAGATGTGGTGAATCATTTAGACAGTTAGGAATCATTTGGGGTGATATGTGTGTGTGTGTGTGTACACACGTATATGTATAACCATACATACATATACACATACATACAGTATGTATGTGTATATGTATGTATGTATATACATATACATGTGTATATATATGTGTATATACATATATGTATATACATACATATACACATATGTATATGTACATGTATATATACATATATATATGTATATACACACACAAATATATATATATATATATATGTGTGTGTGTGTGTGTGTGTGTGTGTATATGCATATATATGTGTATATATGCATATATATGTGTATATATGCATATGTGTATATACACATATGTATATGTACATGTATATATACACATATGTATGTGTGTGTATACATACATATATATATGTATATACACACACAAATATATATATATATATACACATATGTATGTGTGTGTATACATACATATATATATGTATATACACACACAAATATATATATATATATTTGTGTGTGTATATACATATATATAGGTATGTATACACACACATACATATGTGTATATATACATGTACATATACATATGTGTACACACACACACACACACACACACACACACACACATATATATATACGCACATATGTACATGTGTGTGTGTGTGTGCATACATACATACATTATATGTATGTGCAAGGTCATCTCATCTCAACTTGTGCATTTGATGCATTGTATAGGAAAGTTACCCTTTTGAATATGCTTCTTATTCATCCCTTAATTTATTCTTATGGCAAGTCTTATTTTTTATTTTTATATTATTTTGAGAATTTGGTGCATAACATTTGGTATCAAAGACATTTTCACCGTAATTTTATTTGGGGGTGTCTCAGATAGTGAATATTTTAGGAGCCTTAGAAGAAATAACACAGTACCAATGGTCCCCCCACTATGGGTGCCATCAATCATCATTCAATCATGTCCTAGATTATGCACGTCAACACATGACCCAAGGAGGCTTATAAGTGGAAACATTCGATTACCGAATTTTATGTTATGTGGTGAGATTTGATGTCAAGCCTAATTCCCTCGTGTGGAAGCTCCTATTCCCCATGGGGATTATACTATTTGTCTAATTCTCTACACACTCTTCTATTTTAAATAATGGAAACTTCCTTGCCTCATTTGGTCTATGTACCAAAACTTTGTGCAGGCAACAATTATGGCGATAGTTGCGACTCACCCTTATCATTGTGTGAAGGTGTATTGAAAGCCTAATTTAAAAAAATTTCAGGAAGGTTTGTGAGGCTATTCTTTAATCCTCCCTTCTACAACATAGCATGGTTCCTCTTATCTCTTATCTGGCATTGTTTAAGCTTAACAATGGTTAGGGTTAAGCAAATAAATTGAAAGGTCCAAACTAGAGCTCAATGATCACATATGTCAAGGATGCCTAATGAACAAGAGAAGGGAAGAGCTTCCTACTATGGCATGGTCTCTCTCTCTCTATTAGTTCAATGTAGGACTAGGACATGGAGGACTAGCTTATCAATAACTCTGACTTCCCCATTTCTGAGAGTCTGGTTGTTGATTTGGGAAGGTTGTTGGAAAACCATGGTTCTTATCATTCAAGGGAAATTCACTTTGTCAAGATTGTCACTCTGCTTTGGTACACCAAATCTCTTCCAGGTCAATCGTTGATGGAAAGTGCAAAGGGAAAATGGCTCTAGAGGGACTCGAGTGTTAGTCTAGTTGCGCTTATGGATAGAGTTGAAAGGTGGTTACTTTGTATGGCCAAAGGCCAAGTGGATATAGAGTCCAAAATCAATTTTCTAGCTTGCGAATTGATAGGTCGTGTCCTCTGTAAGAAGTCATCCCTTGGTGGCGACCCTGTTTGATGTTTTGATGATATCCCTACTTTGAGCAAAAATTTGATCTCGCAAATTCGCAAAAGACTCCTCATTTTACCATTTCTGGTGATGATTGAATATGCAATTGTTTTTGCTTTGCGACAGGGTTCTCTTTATGGTATTTCTACTCTTAGGTTTTTTAGGATTGCTTGTAGTAGTAATGATCTTGATTTTAAGTCCCAAGTTTTGAATCTTTCAGCTATTAACCCCTACATGTGGGGAATTATGTCTATTACTCTTAGTTTTCATCACTCTTACGACACTTGTTTCAATTTATACACCTACCCTTATTTATATGCTACGTATACCAATAACTCAATTTTAAAAATTAGTGGCAAACTTTAGCTTTGTGATTGGTCTGGTCTCCCAAGCGGTAGGACAACCACAACAACTTATGTATCTCTCTATTTTTAATTTTCAACAGATATCAAGCTTTACAAACAAATAAAAATAACCAAGTACATATGGTTAAAATTTTAGGTCTTGGTTTATTATAGGTTCAACTTATATTGTGTGCGAGTTGGGGTTTTTTACTAGCCCAAAAACTGATCTCAAACAGGTGTTCTAGGTAAAATTGTTATATTTGAAGCTTGAGAGATCCAAAATGAATGCCACCTATTGCATCAAAAGGAAGATAGATGATATTTTTTGTGGTAAAAGTTTCAAAAGTAGAGTAAGAAATTAGACACATGTAAGTACATACAAGTTCACTCTCCTGAAAAGGAAAAAAACAACAACTTTTGGGAAAGCTACCATAACTCTCTCTTGGCACATCAAAATTGGGTCATTTTTGTGGCATTGCATAGAAAACACACTAGGATACAACATGATCAAATTTCAGACTCATATGGGTCAAAATTTCATAGATAATTCCAGTATCAAGGTCAACCAGTAATAAAACCAATAAACCAAGCTTACTAAAGTTATGTTAACTTGTAACTTGCATAAGTTTAAATTCGTTGTAATATTTGTTTTGGGTGATTCAAAAGGTGTGATAAATAGGAAATAGAGGATAATTACAGGTAAATATTGTTTTGGGATCTCATGGAAAGGGTTTCTACAAAAAACAATTTACCAATTAAACCACCAGAGATCTCAAGCACAACTCATGAAGAAAATGAAGAAATGTGTTACCAACACTCCAATTTGGAGAAAAAATTTAAGGAATTGAATGATAGGTCAGTAACACATGTTCATTTGGTAAACAAGAAAAGGATATAGAAAGTGAGTTGAAAAAGGTGAATCAAAGAATGACTATTAAAGATGATCTCAAAGTTATGAAGGGGGTAATTCTAAATGAGAAAATACATGTCTTTCCTCATAATTCAACTCCTCAAGAAGAGGGAAAGGATAACAAGAGGGGCTTATCCCAATCACAGATTGAGAAAATTGAAAAAACAATTGGATAACAAGAGGTTTGAGTCCCCATCACTTGATCATCCATTACTCATATACCACATCACCATGGGCTCAACTCAAGATCAAGGAATTACTTCATTCCCAAGATTGATATGAGAAAGATTGATGGAAATGATCCAATAACATGGATATTCTAAATGGAACAATTATTTGGTCTACACAAAATACCAACTTTACAAAAGGTAACTATTGCATCCTTGTATTTAGAGCCTGATCAATTTGTATGATACCAATAGATTTGCGACCATAAAAATGACTCTATTGTCTCTTGGTCTATATTTATGAATGAATTGATAGCACATTATGGGGATATTAAGAGCAACACTTTCATTAGACAATAGGTAAATCTCAAGCAAAAAATTCCATTTGAAAAGAACCTTAAGTAGTTTAAGAAGTTGATTATTAGAATGAAGAACATTCCAAAGGATAATTTGTTGGATCTCTTTATGGGCACTTTAAAGGAGAGCATTCAACATGGGGTACATCTCTTTGAATCAAGATCATTGGGGAATGATTTTAGTTTGACAAGGAAATTTGAAAGTAAAAATGTAGTTATTGGAAGGGATGCTACTTGATAGGTTAATCTCGACATAGTTATAGAGTAATTAAGATAACCTTGATCTCGTAATTAACAAGTTTATTGTTTGTGGTTTGTGGGCCCATGGTTTATGTTTGCTTATTTTTGTGCATTAACTTTTTTAACATATGGTTTTGGCTAACCCTTGGTATTTGTCGATGGTATTAGTATGTAATGAAACTTATTTAAAGACTCAAGTAACTCCATTATAACATGTTGTAAGTGGCTAGTGTTAGCCATATAGGCCAATCTGACCAAGGGTAATGAATTATATATTTTAAAGGTTAGTTTTCCCAATAAAGGGTTTATAGGATAAATATTGACAATTATTATGTGCATGCTTATTATTTTGTATTTGTATTTCTCCTTAACGCTCCATAAATTTTTAATATGGTATCAAAGCTGCATTTGTTCAAATAAATATCTCCCACGATATAATCCCTATGTCATTGAATTTAATGAAGAATTACTTGGTTAAGGAGTGCTTCATTTGGATCACTAGGTAGGGATGAATGTGGGTAAAGAAACAAGTAGATGCTTCAAGAACCACATGTTCATGTATACAATTGTAAGTATTTTTTATGGATTTTGATTCAATTGTGTATGTAAATGGGTATATGGCCATAAGACCTACGTACCTCGTTTTATTCACTGATGTAAAGTCTAAATGTAGACTTAGGTGATAGGGGGGTCATGTTGTATTCTCAGATACTTGGTTAAAAAATTTGAGGGGGGTAGGTGTTTACCCCAATTAAAGTGTAAAGGGGGGAATTCTAGGTCAATATTTACTTGGTTATAGAGTAATTAAGATAACATTGATTTGGTCATTAACGGGTTCATCGTTGGTGGTTTACAAGGCCATGCTTTGCGTTTGCTTCTAATGTGCATTAATTTTTATAACATATGGTTTTGGGTAACCCATAGTTTGTTCCCATGGTATTAGTATGTGATGAAGCCTATTTAAAGGCTTGTGTAACTCCATTGTAAATGCCATAATTGGTTGGTGTTGGTAGGATTGGCCATAGCTTGGTCAAATTAGCCATGGCTTGGTCAGATTGACCAAGGTTAACTAAAGATATCTTTAGAAGGATGGTTTTCCCAGTAAAGGGTTTTTGGGGTAAATATTGGCCATTGTTAATGTGCATGCTTATTATTGTCTATTTTTCTTTTTCTCCCCATGCTTGGTTTAATTTTTAGTACTATTAAAACCTATAGAGAGGGAAATGTTTCCTCTCCAATTGTTGAAAGATAACATGGCTATAACAAAAATTAGGATGAAACAACAAGCATATAAACATTGTAGTGAAAGGAAATCTAAAGTAGGGGATTGGGTAACTTTGAAGCTACAACCATATAAAAAAATGTCCCATGAGTAACTAAAGAAGAGCAATAAATTAAAACCCAAGTACTATAGTCCCCATAAGGTGTTGCAAAGGAATTGAAGTATGGTTTACAAATTAAAGTTGCCTCCATCTTATTGTGTACATCTAGTCTTGCATGTTACTTGCTTAACAAAGGTAACCAATTGCAAGATCCTAATCTATGTTATTTTACTAGAGCTCAATGAATAAGGGAAATTGATACTAGAACCTGAAACAAGCATTGACACAAGCATTAGACAACAACAAAATCAAGCAATTATTGAATACCTCATAGAGTGGAAGAACTTTCCAATAGAAGAGGCAACTTGGGAAGATGAGTTCTTCACGTAGAAACATCTAGAGTTAATCAAGTGTTGAGAAAAACACCTTTTTGAAGGGGAGGTGCATATCAAGCCCTGTATATTGTGACATCACATTTCTATTATTATATTAATATTGTCTTTATTGGTCAGCGAGGGCCTTAATTGTAATTGTATGGTTGACCAGTACCCTAATTGTGGTTTTTTACTTTGTATCCTATATATCTATCAATGAGACCTAGTTTTATGATCATCTCATCTTGTGTTATGAATTTGATACATTGTATAAGGAGTTTTCCCCCTCGAAGAGACTTCATATTCATCTCTTTATTTCATTCTCAAGGCGTTGGGTTACTCTTCCTTTCTATTTTTATGCTATTTTGGGAATTTGGTGCATGGATTTTGACAATTGGAATTCCTCTTTTATCTATATTGGAAGACCTTAAAAAATATAACATAACCTTCTCAACTCCAAAATTCCTTCAGAATAAAGGAAAGGGTCTTCTAATACATGGGGATGGCTTCAAGCACCGATTTTACCAGCATCAACCTTCATGCCTGAGATAGTCAACAATTACACCAAATCAAGAGTCTCTTCTCTACCTTTGAAATAAGCCATACCCAATCTGATTCCCCATGGTCATTGGGAATTATAATAAAAACTAGCTAGTATTTTAAATTAATCCATGTTGCAGATCTAATTGTTGACACATAATAATTTTGTAAAGTATCTATTCCCCTCTTCCTCCATCCCAAACAAAGAGATGGTTGATTTCATAATATACACCAGCATCCCAGCAAAAAATTACTAAATATCAAGCACTTTTTTTTAACTTAGTTCATCATGTCTTGAGCCATCACAAAAAAAACAAAATTTAATCTACAAATAACAAATGTGTTAGATTAATCGATCCAATTATGATAGCCTTTAAAGCTCCAATCATTTTTCATTCATGATAAACCTACTTGAACTTTCCGCCACAATAGAAACGATAGAGGAAAAAGGGAGGACCCCTGTCACAGTTCTTTGCATGGCCAGAAAAATCCTATTGTTGAGGCATAAAGCAATATACCAAAATAAACTGTGGATACACAATTCATTACCAAGTTAAAAATTATACACAAAACCCATAGTTGAATCAATGTAAGCCTCAAAGTTCCAATTCACCATATCATAAGCTTTTGTGAGGTCTATTTTGAATTCCCTCCTGTGCTACACTAATTGATTTTTGGATCCATAAACGTAATATAAAACCAAATTGATCATTTTATATCAACTTTGAGAGTTGTACTTTTATATCAATCACTATTTCCTTGGTAATTGTTTTATATATAAAATTGCATAAGGGCATGGGCCTATATTTATCAAAATATATTAGGTTTTTGGATTTTAGAATTAAGGCAATAAAGGTTGAGTTAAAGGCTACTTGCATTCTTCCATTAACCCTTGATTCCTTGATGACCCCCAATAAGTCTTCATTGATGATCTCATAAAACATAAGGAATTCAATTGACCATTCATCCAAGCCATGAATTTTGTCCTTTTTTAATCTATGAAGAACTTCCTCTAGTTCAACCTTCGAAACCACATTCATAATTATTCTATTATCCTTGTTCGAAACAAAACTCGAGAAGTAGGAGTTCATGTGAACTATTTTTGCAATGTTCATTCTATCGACATCCTTATAACCTCAGTCAAAATATTATATCCCAAGTCTAGATAATTCATCAAAATTGGAAGCATCCTCACTCTATTGGTTTCTGAGCTTCCAAATAGTATTGACATTTTTTGGGTGGTTAGCATATTGGTGCAAAAACTAGGTATTTCCATCGTCCTTTTTCATCAAGATAACTCTACTTTTTAACATTTTCCCCTTTCTTTCCTCCAAGGAATTAATCTTATTTTTAACATCATCATAAGGAAATCCAACCAATTCCTGGGTATACATCAACTCCAATTGCCTATCTCTACTTCCTTTAACTCCCTATTATCCTTCAATATTTTCTCACATTCCTAGGAGACAATTGCTTGTTTTGTATTTATAAGATTTTTTGGAAATTGGAGCGAGGCCAAACCAATTGTAGTCTCATTAAATGAAGACCAATTCTCTTTTATCAAGGAAATAAATTATTATCCATCTACCCAATGGTGTAGGAGACGTATTCCCTAGCTTGGACAATTCTAAAAATATGGGGAAATGATATAAGTCTTCACTTGAGCTAACCCGTTGGTTGATCTTGGTATGGTCATTAAGTAGTCCTTCAAATATTAGAAACCTATCAAGTCCCTTTGTGATCCTATCAACACCTATCCAATTGTTCCTCCAAGTATTCCAACGTTTAATACGCTCTACATCAAGTAGAACACTATACCTCGTTCTATGAATAAATAAATCTATTAGAGAATCTATTGGGAAACTTGGCCCTAGATTTCACTCTCCACAATGAGAAATTTAAGTCAAACCCTAAAGTAAGATCATTTTTTCTTCAGAAGATCCATCCTAAATAACTTTTCTCAATGTGCCACTCTCTCAACTTAAGGTCCATACAAATTCAACAATGTGAATTCCTTGGCCAACTTTTGTAAACAAAGTACAATAGCTAGACTTAAAACCACAAACAAAGAATTAGTGACATAGAAATAACATATATACAACCTTGTGATTAATCCTCCCCAGTTACCATGAAAATCCAAGAAGGGGAAATCCCATCTGGCTAGTAATTTCCCCAACTTCAAAACCAATTTCCCACCCACCCCCCCCTAATGTCTCTTGTAACGTAATAATAGGATGTTTATGAACTTCAACAAGTCTATTTAGAGAAATATTTTGGAGGAGATTCCCAAGCCTATACAATTAAGGGATAGACAAATCATAAGCAAACACCTTCTAGAGGGTCATTTGTTAAAATAATTCCTCCCTCTGATGTTGCCTTATCTTGTGCCTGAAATATAAAATAATTCCTCCCATGTCTAGACCCTTTTACTTCTCTCGCCAGGGTTTATAGTAAAATCACCACCAACCCCACTTTCCTCAAGTAAATAAGAGATTTTTAAGGTTCTTAGGTTATACCTATTTCACACTCCATGACATCACTTTGTTCAATAGGTTCCATTTGAGAAAGGATTGCGGAAATATCACCCTTTTCCTGCGTTTTTTATAATAAACTTATCCCTATAGAAGATTCTTGCAAGAAACAAAATGACGTAAGAGATAGGTCCTTTCCCACTTGATTCTCAATACTAAGGACAACATCACATAGCAAAATTGGTTGTAGGGTATTTAGTGGAGCCCAATAATTCATACACCCTACCTTATATCCATCAAAATATGTATTCAAGGGGGCTAGTTAAAAAATGGGCATACCTTTGACCAATGAAGACTCCAAGAGCTATGCATTCTCCACAAGGCCAACTACCAATTCTAGGTTTATACCTACATTGGTAGCTAAACTTATAGTACAATTTTTGTCTTCACTCTTCTTAGTAGCATGACCATACACAAATTTCATGGCATGCATATCATCATGAGCCATCATATCAACCTTCCCACTTCCAACCCTTGATAACTTATTTGAACCCACACGAGTGTGCCCTTTTTTAAGACTCGCACATGTGGATTTATTAACCCAATGTTTCCCATTAAAAGATGACACACAATCCTCTACAAGGTGCCCACGCTTGTCACATCTAAATCACTTGAACGTCTCCACGATAATCAAAGCCTTGAGTAATAGAAGAAGTTCCCTTATGTATGACGATTTTGGAGGCCATACCATCTCTAATGTCAATTCCAACCAATATCTTAGCTAGTGCCATTTTGTTGGTATTTGAAAGGCTCATGTCCACCTACAAGAACTACCTTAAGGAGTTACCTATTTCCTTGAATACATCAACATACCAATATTTGATAGGAGGTTTCAAAAGCTTCACCCACAAATGGACTATATCAAGTCTTTATAAACATGCATCAAATGAGGGTGACCACCATTTAAATAAGAAAAGAGTATGATCTCACTCGCAAGGAGATAATACGACTTGTCTTGTCATGACTTGTTCATTTTTATACATATTTCCAATCTATACTTATTGAAAAAATATTTGAAGGGTGATGGACATTTTGGTTTTGTCATTTAATTACATGATTTATAATTGCCATCAATATAGTATTTTTTTATGTGATTTGTTTTTCTCATATTTTAATTTTATTTATATTTGTATGTATGTATGCATTAAATTGATTCTAAATAAGTGGGGGTCTTATATTATAGGTAAAAAAATTACACATATATACATCTAGCATGATTCCAACTAAGTGGCCTTAGTTTGGCTAGCCTTAGGATGCTTTAGTAAAAAACAAGATCATAGTCTTAACTTACATATCATAAATTTTTAACAACATTACTAACAACCTAAATAAGGCATTATTTGGACTGAGGCCTTGACTTATATGTTTAATCCAAAAAACAACATTTTTATCATTTTGGCTTTTGGCCTCTAGAACTAAAACAAGTTGTAGACATAAACATGAAACGGTTTTGAAAAATTTGGCATAGCCTAAAGTCATGACAACCTAGTCCTTTGTATTATTTAGAGAAATTAAGTGAGAAGGGTCTACAGAGTTCTAAGTACCCTCTTCCTTTGTAGCTCGCTGCAATCCTTGGATGGGTTGTAAGAGAAAATATTTGTCAACGAGCTTTATTGGTTAAGCGCCACATATGCCATGCATAACGTCACTGTTGAACTTCTCTCTCTCATCTAGAAGCATGGATATAATTTGTTTGGAATTCTAGTAGAAGTCGAGGGTGAGGGAGAACTATGTGTTACAACTTCTTGAAAATCCTTTTTTGGCACAATGTGAACTTATCTCTACATCTATATGAGAGTTGATAATGTTGTCTCTTCTCTTGGATCTATTTCTCCATTTGTTGTAGGCAACAAATTGTGGTTAGCTTGTCTCTCTACAAAACCTTGGTTTATCCTTCATGCCTCTCTCTTCTTCCTGCTTGACATGGCTACTATTGTTTCTTATGGTGATGTGAATGATCTATGCAGGAAGGTTTCTCCTTAACATTATTCCCTGGATTCTGGGGTGCCTCATTAATCAAAAAATTCCTTTTGAGATCCATTTCCATCAAAATTTCTTGTTTGGCTCCTACTTCTCCTTTTCCATGTTTGTTGCATAGCCTAGTGGCTATGACTAAGGCCATTTTATATTTGATGCAAGGCAAAGGGGGGTCATTCGATCTCCCATTTATCTGTAGGAGTAAAGAAGTGCAATTCTACCCCATTGTACCAACTTCTTCATAGCTATGAGTGGGCATGTTTGTTTCCATCTCTCGTGTCTTGCTACACTCATCAATACCAAGCATGCTTACATTGACCAATCAACCAATAGCAGTGAAAGCAATGTTTGTATTACTCCAAACATTAAGTGTCTCCTGTGTTCCTCTCACTTCACAAAGTGTTGGCCATCATAATCCATAGGTTGTTATACCTAGGAGCTTCTATACATCCCTAATACCTCATATAAGTGAAATTGTAAATATATATTAAAAATACCATTTATTATTAGTTAATTAACTATACTTGTAAATCTAAAAACCATAGTCTTTATTACGCCGTAAGTCATTTCAACAAGTGGGACTCTACTCCCCGAATTAATGCGTTTTTTTTATTCCAGCCGTAGGATGCTTTCGTCTGACGATTAGGTTAATCTCTTTCATTGAATTTTATCTGCTGCCCGCTACCTGCTGATCTGGCGATCTGACACCTGCTCCTCCTTAAATGCACATGCACATGCTCCTGTACTATCTTTTTCTGACCATCTTTTTCAGGTACCTGAAGTTTTTCAGTGGAGAAACGGGGCACGCATCAGGAAGCAGCCATAAGAATTGCTGCTTAGATCTTCAAGTTTATCTTTACGGTTCTTTGTACGAGAAATTCTCGATCACTCGCATTCAAAAACACCCTAATACAAAAAAAATACAAAAACCAAAATGGACATGATGAGGAAGGTTACTCTCCACACCTTCCATTGCTGTTGCCTGCAAAAAACAAGCAACTGCACAATTTAAGAAACAAATTGACCGTAACAAACACAGTGCCTAGTAACTCATTAGAACATATCCAGCGTTTCTCTGAGAATGTAAGTGGCACAATGCTTACTTTCATGAATAGGTCAATTTCTGCCTCTGGAAAAACTCCAGCTTGCTTCTCTCTCCTAGCAAGTTCCGCAAGCAGAGCTACATAAAAAATGCGCCACCAAACGAGCCATTCAATATAAACGACACCTTGAGATTGTGATACATAGCACTAATTAACCAGGTGAGATATAAGTCACTATAATGGATTGAAGTTTACATAGATTTCTCACCGTATCTGTCACCAACACCCTGACATCTAGCAGAGAAATCAATTGTTTCTCTAACTGTCATTTCTCCAACATGCAAGTCATGCTAGCTTATGTAAGCCGATGTTTTCTGAGGAACAAACTCATTGAGTATATGCCCGTTGTAAGTAATATCTCCCCTCACCTGATCATCCAAGAATTCTTAAGTAAATACCTTGTTCTATTGATGAAAAATTATATTCCCTACCTACAAAATGCTAAGCAAGGATAGGAAAAGGATTTAACCTTCAAACCAGTGTCCAATTTCCCAGCCAAAGCTAGTAGCAATGATGTCTTTCCAGACCCAGGGGGACCCAATAACAAAGCCATTCTGCATAATCAGTGCAATGATTTGGTGTAAGCATTTATCTTGTTTCAAGTAAGACCTTTCAGGACCAAACTTTCTAGCTCAAGCAAGAAGACCTTTCAGAGTCCATGGTGATTTAATATATGCTAGTAGTAAATGTATTCTAATTTTTGTATACTGTAGCAATTTGATTGTAAATGAATTGTTCCACAAGACGAGCCTATTACCGAGATGGTTTGAGGATTTCGCTAGCGTCCTTCAGAATTGTGAGGTTTGCCTTCTTGCTAAGTGATAGTCATGTCATGCCTAATAAGGATTCGAACAAGTTAATAACAATATTCCATAGTGTAGGAAGAGCTCTACTACCCACGTGACACTCTGCATCAATTTTCAAGTGTTCGAATCGGACTTCTACAGTTGGAAGCTGGATACCAACTCTGCAAACAATGTCCAAACATAATTTATGTGAGCTCTGCATTGCAAAAGCTTCAATGAAATTTTTCAATCAAATCACCATATGAGTTGTTGCTACCTTGGGAATTGAAATTGGAAACTCAGTATGGGTGTCAAATACAGAAACACATAAACTCACCTGTCTATACAATTCTTGAGCTTCGTCAAGAACTTCTCATTATCTTCTTCTGCCACCTTAAAGATACGTTCAATGAAAGCTTGCTTCTCCATCATTCCAAGCTTCCGAACATCCACTTCAGTGTGAACCATCTTATTATTATTATCATTGATATTCGTCTGAGTATCTAGTACAAAAGTTTGCATGATACTGGTCCTCAGCCTATCATAGGTGGGCAGCTTCTCCAGAGCTGCCCATCTGAGAGCTTCTTCGTCATCATCTACCCTCTGTGAACGAGTGTTGGATCTGGCAAACATATCTTCAACACCCCAAAATTGTAACTACACAAAATTGATGAGAAAACTACAAATCACCTCACAAAAGCGTATTCATGGTGTGGGATGTGTATTCATGGTGATGAGAAAACTGCAAATCACCTTCCACTAATGACTTGCTCGCGCAGAGAGAAGGGCAAAAGGGTGGGCTGCGTATCCGTCACTCCAGAGGGCTGCTCAGGTTGGGGAGTGAGGAGGGGGCATTGAGCAACCACCACTCCAAACTATCGATGAAAGAAATGGGTGGAAAAATTGAATGCCAGAGGTAGGTTGTCTCTTGTAGTGTATCTTTACCTCCCACAGGTGCTCGTGGATGGATGCCAGGTGCTCGTGTGGATGCCACGTGAACTGCATGCATGCTGGGAGGGAGTCATGCAAGAGGAGAGCTCGTGGATGGATGCCAGGTGCTCGTGTGGATGCCATGTGAACTGCATGCATGCTGGGAGGGAGTCATGCAAGAGGAGACTTCAAGGTAAATGTCTAACGTGAATTGCATGCATGCTGGGAGGGAGTCATGTAAGAGGAGACATCTAAGAAAAAATAAATTTTTTATTTTTTATTTTTATTCTATTTTCGTTATTAATAATGTTTAAATTTTTGAATAAATAATTGTTATGAAAAAGGGGGGTCGAGAATGAGAAGAACTTAGACTTTGGCGGTGGGAGGATCTAAAGAATGGCGTCCATGGAAATCAGGTCCAACTCTGCGACAGTCCATGTTAGTTGCATGAAGTCTGTTTTCTCAAATGCTCGGCATCTGTTCGATCTGAGTTTGTTGGATGCCTGAATTCTATGTTTGATAAGGATTCCAGGCATTGCTTATTTGCTCAAATGCAGAGGAATGTTCAAGCCCTCGGCAGGATTCATTTTTCTTCCCATTTTATTTCTTTACAGGCTATGTCAAGGGACTTGAAACTAAATGCAATGCAACATTCAGTTGCAGCTCTCCTCAAATTGTGCAACATATTTCATGCTTATGAAACACTGTAATGTTGCTTAAGAAACAGGTGTAATGGAGTGAAGAAGATTGTGGTGATCCATGTTCATTTATTTGCATATTGCCTTTTTCTTTACATGTAAGAAGTTGGTGATTAACTAGTTTTTGACTTCATTGTTGCGAGGCTTGATATTTGATTAACCTAAAGACATGCTTGCCTCAGAGCTGGAATTTGGTCAAATCTTATATTTTTTTTACTGTATAGCCTAGGTAGTCTAGAAAACACTTAGGTTGATAGAATATCAATTTGATAAGGCGCTTGGACTAACTTGATAGATTATCAAGCTTGGATATTGTACTTTCTTCGTCTCTAATATCCTTTGCAAGCAAGTATTCTAAAATTAACTTATATGGGTTTGAATGGAGTTTTCACCATGGCAGGCACCGGGAAGTTCTTTGTTGGAGGCAACTGGAAATGCAATGGTACAAAGGATTCCATTTCAAAGCTTGTTATTGAATTGAACAGCGCAAAACTTGAAGATGATGTTGATATTGTCATATCACCCCCATTTGTTTACATTGACCAAGTTAAAAGCTCTTTAACTGAAGATGACTTTGATAAACCCGTTTTGGCCATTGGTACAGGCAAAGTGGCTTCTCTTCATCAGGCCGAAGTGCATGTAGCAGTTCGTGAATGGTTAAGTGGCTTCTCTTCATCAGGCCGAAGTGCATGTAGCAACTTTACACTAAAGTTGCATCTAATTGACTATGATACAATCTACGACCCTAATTTACTAAGTTATAAATTGTTTAACTATTCAAGGGCCTAAAACATCTCTGAAACATTGTATCAACTGTCTTTAAAATATTGTATCAACACTTCAAATTGTCTTTCTTCTTGTATATGTCCACATCTCCTTGCTTAGCTTGCAACACGGCGTTCTTTTATTGCACCCCTGGGTACAATTGCTAGTTTATTTTCACGTCGATAGGCCGTTTTCTCCCAGGTCCTGTTTGAAAAAGACTTGTACTTTTTCGTCGTCCAAAGACCAAATTAAATTTCGACATTTCTACTAGCATTTAGCTGCCACATTCATTTTCTGTTTTTGCGTGTTCTTCTGGTCTTTTCTCTGCGCCAATTGTTTTTTTCGAGCTGTTGCTGAAGTACAATCATGTTCTAGCAACACATGTGTCAGAGAAGAGGCCGAAGAGGTGACTGCTGCCCTCGATGTCGTATCTATTGATGACCCCACCTACAGTGAGATCGTCGAGCTAGGGGAGCACCTAGGGTGCCATTCCCAGTGGCAGCACCGCGACGCCAACCTTCGACATGCAAATCATGGGCTCACACTTGATGAGCAATATATTCTCCTTGTCGACCCACACTATGTCTGTGATATTGGAGAGATCCACCTCGAACCTGTGAGAACGCTTGTGCTCCGAGTACCTCATAGAGACCTCAAGCCATGACCTCTGCGCCGTGCAGATCATCCCATCGTGTTGCTAGCGCCAGCTGTTGATGCGATCCTACATTTTCTTGATCGCCCGCCTGTGCTTCTCCGGATTAATATGGAGTTTATTTCATCTTATTAAAACGTTTTTATGTTTCTGGTGTCTACACATTAAATTCAAAACTACACAAAATTGTTTTTATCTTTCAGGCTATCAGAAAAAACAATTTTATCTTTCAGATGTCTAAAGATTAAATTACAAAACCAAAAAAAAAAAAAAAAAAACGTTTTTTTAAGGCTCTCTCCACGTAAAAACAAAAACAATTTTATCTTTCAGGATCTCAGTAAAAACGTTTTTATCTTTCCTCTAAAGATTAAATTCAAAACTCAACTAAAAAAACCATTTTTTAATCTTTCGGGATCTCTCCAAATAAGTTTTTATCTTTTAGGTGTCTAAAGATTAAATTCAATACTCTACCAAAAAAATACGTTTTCATCTTTGAGGATTTGGGCAAAAATGTTTTTATCCCGGATTTATATTCAAAAATTCAGCGAGAAAGTTTTCTTGGCCTTGCATCGCCTATCCTCATATCGTATCCAAATAAGCTTAAAATACAGTCACCATACTTAATGGCATAATGTTAAATCTTAATGTCTAGGTAGTTCTACCGGACTTAATGGCATACAAGAATTATATATATATTTATGTATGTATGTATATCATAGTAGCATAATTCGAATATGTATGTATATTATAGTAGCATGATTTGATACCAAAAAATAAGTAACCAAAAAATTCAATACGAATAAAATACGAAAGTATACTTCTTATATATAATATTTTTAATTAAATATACAACACTATTTATAACATTTACATATAGTTAAACATATACAATATTTTTAATGAAATATTACATATTAACCATTAAATTTTAAACTCAATAAAAATCTTTTTTTTTAAAACAAATTTCTAATAACCAAAATTACTTTTTAAAAAACAAAAATATAATGCCCTTAATGTAACAGAGACAACTCTTACTTATTAATAGTTATTAATTATTTTAAAAACAAAGTAAATAATATTTACCACTACTTACCTTTGGAATTAATTAATGAATCTTTAAATTGTGTTAGGGTTAACTTTGAATTGGAATGAGCAAGGATGTAAGTGGTTTTGGGCACATGGTTTTGATAACCAATAAATCTAGTGTTGCTATTATATTTGCACATTTATTTTCCATATTTTATTCTTATTAAAATGAATTAAGAAGTATGAAATTGAAAGGTAATTATTTTAGTGTTTGAATAAATAAAATTTAGGCTTTTAAAATTAATTTTCAAAATTAACCCGTATATGTATTACACATAGATCAAATATTCGACAAATTCCAATTTGTTCAAAATCTCCGTACACAAAAAGCCAATACGACCGAATTATGCTACTATGATATATATACATATATACATATACATACATATTGTATATGTATGTATATATATGTATATGTATGTATGTATACATACATATGTATGTATATGTATATATATGTATATGTATATGTATGTATGTATATATGTATGTATGTATACATACATATGCATAGATATACATATCTACATACATATGTATGTATACATATACATACATACATATGTATACATATACATACATACATACATACATACATACATACATATATTGGGCATGTAGTTTATAGTTTATTGGCTTTGGAGGATTAACCATCTAATGGAATTTAGTTCTAAGGAATAGATTACTTTGATAGTATTGAGCCACAGCCCAAAATAGGAAGAGGAATCATTCTTACTACCTAACCAACTCATTATATCATATTATAGTGTTGAAAATATTTGGAAGATCTACATTACCATATATGCCTTAGTTTGCCAAGTAAGTTCTGAGTTGTAGTCTGTATATTTAATGTAAAATAGAAATTCGGTCTAGAAGCCACATGATAAATTTCCTAAGCAAACAACCGGGCTGCTAGGGCTCATAGTTGTTTTCATCATTTCTACAATGGATTTGTCTTTGAATTAAAGGATCTATCTTAAAACTGTTTAGAAGGGCCATTAGGTTAATTCTGGTATTTAGATATCTTTTGAATGTAATCCATTATAACTTAAATTCTAAAATATAAACCTGTTATTGAAATGTATATTGACATAGATTTGTTATTCATAGACTTATTGCATAGATTAGAAATTATACCTTAAATTCCGAAACATAAGCATGTTATTGAAATGTATACTGACATAGATTTGTTATTCATAGACTTATTGCATAGATTAGAAATTATAGTTTAGATATGTTACTGTGTCGCAGACCTGCATCGTTCTTATAAGAGGAATGTTAAATTAAGAAGTAGATTTGATACAAAACCTATTGGCTAACCCAAGCATGTAGATTTTAACGCAACTCATACAAATGTACTCCATGAAAATGAAAAAGTGATAGGTGAGTCTCGATTCTAGAATATTTCAATGGTATGGCAGTAGATTAGCCACTGCCAATGAGAGGTCCGACCTAGAAGATCCAGTGGTTTTTCCATGTCCAGCTAACCAACGCCGATCCAAAGGCCCTCGAGGGGTTCATGCACGCCCCGTGGAAGGCACTATCGGCCAATATGTTTGGCGCCCACGATCAAGCCAATGCAGATCGGGGCGATAGTGCCCAGGGTGCTCTTGTTAGGGTCGATTATCATGGCGTACACCGTGTAGACTAGGTCGAATGCCATAATGATCTCGAACACCATAATGTTGCCCACTCCCACGCCGGAAGACAACGAGAACACCCTGATGCTCTGCATCCATGGCAATAAGATTCATCAATTTCCCGTCAGAAGAACAAAGAAAACGACGAGCATTACATGTCAGAACAACCCACTTAATGAATTTACACGCTTTTAGCTTAAAAATATACGTGTCAGGTTTTTATTTGATCAATGGAAGACGAAAAGAGGTACAGGGTTTTTCAAACCCGACCTCGAAGAACCCGACATGAGCATAAGTGTTCTTGGTTAATACAATTGTTTCCTTGTATATTAGAGATTAAGTTCCTAAATGGAAATCCTAACTCTGTTTCCTGCGTTTTTCTATTGTTCTAGTGCAGGTTGTGGGGTATTAACTGAGGAATCACACAGTTAAGTAATGGCAAGCCAGGTGATTTTGAAACACTGCGGCTGTCTAAAGTCAATTTCACTGTTATGGAGGAAAATAGCTAATAGAATCGAAAACACTATGCAGCTTCCGTAATTGCATGTTTCCGTAGCAAGTAATTACACACCATAAGAAAGAAACGTGCTAGAAACCTTGAGAGGAGGCGCTAGGAGCCATCGTCTCGCCACATGAGTCTCAACTCTCTATTAAACAGTAGCCGCTTTAAGGCCATATTTGCTTTGGACTAGTATTTTTCAAGTGCATATTTTGAAAGAAAATCTAAGTTAGTGTTGGATTGCAGACAAATGTTTGGAGCCCCTTTTTACTGGCAACTGCGAGTTCCATAAGCCAAGTGGTGGACGCGATGAATTTTCTGTTCGATAGCCCCCAGTTTCACGACTGGATTGAGTGCAAGGTTACGGGAAGGCATGAGAGTGCCCTGGGTAAAGAACTTTTCAGGCTGCATCTAGAAATGGCGGGTTTGGGTAAAGAAAATGTTAAAATAAACATTGAGGATGATGTGTTGGTGATCAGTGGGAAGGAGTGTGAGGGGAGCTGAAATGCAATAATAGGGTTCGACTTTGTGGGGATGTGTTTGATGTTGTGTTTGATGCTAATGCTATTAAAGACGAAATGAAAAATGGTGTCTTGAATATTACTGTTCCAAACCCAAAACATAATATGGAAAATGTAATTACCATTAATGTAGAATAAGACCAAGGTTATGGATTTTGTAGGTAGACCAGGGTTCAACTCAATTTCTTTATGTATGTAGCAACTTTCCAAATTTAATGTGAAGATATTTCTTGAATTTCCAATTAATAATGATTGTTTTTATATTATTTTATGGATGCTTGCTTAGAGTATGTGGCAAATATCCAAAATTTAATTAATGGATATGACTTCGCAAAAATTTATCAATTTATTTTTCCTCAGAAAATGATCTCAAGGAGAATAATAGTAATATATTGGAATCCTTGTATGGTCGATCTCAAGACCCATATTCTTTGCTTCTTTAAAGCTACATGTTTGATGCTCTTTACGCTTCCCAAGCAGCTTTTTCTTCGGACTTGTATTCCAATAGTTTTTTATGTCATTGTATGTTCTTCCAAGTAACTGGGTTGCAATTATGGACCACCTGTACAGAATTATACACACAGTTATAGGCCTCTCAAAACAATCAAATCTTAATTGTAAAGAGTTTTAGGGTAGGGTATTCTTTTCATGTAAATTTTTTCTTCAAAACCTTGTATATTATTTGTAGAATTCCTGCAATGCTGACTGAATGTTCTTCGTAGGAGGAGCTCGAATTTGAGAGATTTCATTCATAGTTTTTTCCTTTTCTTTAAAGGAATTTTAAAGAATTTATTTTGGCTCCCAATGTGTAGGATCTTGTAGACTCATCGGGCCTGCGAATCACCAACCAACTTTATGAGGTGAGTCATAGATTAATCTGGCTATAGTTTTAGTTTCTAGCTCTAATGTTCTTTGAATTAGAGATGCACAGAAACTCTAAATTTTGTAAACATGTTTTTAACATCATATTATTAATGTCTCAGGCATGGTTTTACTATTTGTTAAGCTTGTTTAAATAGGATAAAATTTGGGTCACTTCCATTTGGGGGTTTTAATTTTGTACTTAATTTATAATTGTGTATGGTTTGGAGTAAAAGGAAAGTTGTCTTGATTTTCTACCCATGTGGGTTGAAAAACAAGACAAAACCGCAATTTAATGATACACAAATAATCTTATCCGCAATTTAATGATACACAAATAATCTTGTGGTTAGAGAAACATAGTTTTAAAATTTACTTTGACTATTTGTAGGGAGGAATTTGTAGCTTATGCAGATGTGTGTTTCCAAGAATTTGGTGATCGGGATAAATATTGGTCCACTTTCAATAGTCCACAAACATTGCTCCCAAGCGACAAACATTGCAGGGTGTGCCTTTCGATTTTGGAGAGTTAAGAATCTGAGCTACCCTATCATAGAGTCCTAAGTCTCCAAGGAAGATGGTGTACCTTGAAAGGATTGCCATGTACAATTTAGACTCACTCAAAGCACTCATAAGTTTTTCAAAGAATTTTGTCGTGTGTGCTCCTTGAAATACTTAGTTTTCAAAAGCTTCTAAAAAAAATGGTGTCACTGCCCTATTCTTCCGAAGAGCTAACAAACCTGCAACACATTGACTTGACTTGGAAGATGTTTACTCTTTGCAGAAGCTTCCATATTTTTTCACTGTCTTTCTATCAAATAAAAAAATACCACGACTCGTTTTCAAAATTGACGATAAAAGGATTAGTAGATGCAATAAAAGATTGCTCGGTCTAAACAAGGAGACGCAGATGCAATAATTGTATGTGCCAATTCAGCCTTCACTACTACATCATTTCCCATCGTATCCTATTCCACCTCAACATGTGCTTTTAACGTTTGACTTTGTTCACTACGTTTATGTTCCCAACTTTGTTGAACATTCAAGATCCCAACCGCTTCCCTTGGTGGAAAATGTATATGTATAACTGTAAAATGTTTTTTATTATTATAAAATATTGTTTTTTTTAAAAGGTAACTTTTTAAATATATATATATATTTTTTATAATGGTGAGATGAAAATGTATTTTGCTTAAGAGGTGTTTTGTAGATGTAATAACAACGATTAAATTTTCAATAATTGTGAAATGGATATATATATTTGTTATGTTGTGTGACGTAGTATATTATTTTTTCTAAACTTTATATAGAATAGATATTTTGTTAAGTTATACAAGATAATAAATAATATCTTTGATGTTTTGAAATAAGTTTTTTTTTCAAACATTTAAAGATTTGACTTTTTTAATATGATTTTCACTTAAAAAAATATAAAAAAATAACATCGTTTCAGTTGGAATAGCTTAATTTGTTAGAGAATGTGGCTATTAGCAAGTTTACCCCATGCATAATTTGTGAAAACTGCAACCCACCATCACTTGTGACTGTTAACGCTTGCAGCAATAAGGCTTCATTACATATGGCACTTTTTTTTTACAAATATAGTTAAAAAATTTTATAAAAAAAATATTTCATGATGCACATGAGTTGATGACTTGTTACAGTTGAATAAGGAACTTTTTTTATTAAAACAATGCATGCCAAGCAATTTTACTAAAATGAAGGTTGTATACATAGCAAAGGTTGCATACAATGACTTATCTTTAATTAGATATGACCATTTTGCAAAGTGTTAAAATGTTTAGGTGGTATAAATGATTGAAGAGTTTGTCCCTTATGAGTTTATGCAGCTTTTATATACACTCTTGTTCTTTAAAAGACCTCAATCAGGTATTGCTCAAATTGGGCTAATTTTTACTTATTTAAAAGATGCATATAGATCAGCCAAGTGAATGTAGCACCCTTTGAGGAGATTTTCATTCCCAACTATCCAAATAGTTCTTTGTGCAACTCTACTCCTCTCTTCTCATTACATTTGTTTATCCAATTCTAGGTGTGCTTCTACCCACCAATTAGTGTGAGGTAGTTGAATTGTCTTGAAACGTAAGTCATTTACACAAGTCATTGATGAAAGAAAAAACATCTCTTAGGATGGTGAAGAGGATAAGATCAAAGGATTAATTTTTGGGCTTTAATTTTGTTAGGTTTTATTATCCATGATAGTATAATAATGTTATACACTTCAAGTGTATTGGAAATAGGTAAAAGACATGTTAATGATACATTCCTAAAGTGTCTTGGGAAGAATTAATAAGTCATTTTTTATATTTATTTAAAAATTTAAAGTGTGAACGAATTTGTAGTAGTTATGTGAAAATGTCAATTGATTAAATATTGAATTTAATTTTTTTAATATAAACAAGTTTGCGCGATAGCAATGCTTAGCGTAATTAGAAGGTTATAATTTGTAATAGTTTGAAATTTATAATTTGTAATATATGAATATTTGTCAATTAATGGATAACAAGTGGAGAGGAATAACACCTGATACATTAATTGTAGCATGTTCCCTTGCCTCATTACGAATCATTTTAAAAACGTCATATAATTAGGGAATTGCTCTTGCATACACAATGAATGACTTATTAGTATTTTCCAAAGTTTTACTAATGCAATGACATCATTGATATTGATGTTTTAATGTCTTGATGTCTATAAACGAAAAGGAATCGAAATCAACATGGTATTAAAAAAGGTAGGTGCGCTCCCAACATTAGTTCAAGCGAGCTTTGAAGATTAAGCATTGCTTATTTTTTCTTTATTCTTGAAGGCCTATGAATGTATCAAACTCTATATGACACCTATTGATATTTCTCAATCTCTACACAATATTAAGGCTCACTAAATTGTAGTTAACTTTCACATTATAATTACCATATTAAGGTCATGAGTTTCATTGAATATGTCGTCACACTATGGAAATATGTATGGCTTAACTCTCTATCCATATAATAGTCAATATGTATTCAAATTAAGCATTGCTTATTTTTTATTTATTCTTGAAGGCCTATGAATGTATCAAACTCTATATGACACCTATTGATATTTCTCAATCTCTACACAATATTAAGGCTCACTAATTGTAGTTAACTTTAACATTATAATTACCATATTAAGGTCATGAGTTTCATTGTAATATGTCGTCACACTATGGAAATATGTATGGCTTCACTCTCTATCCATATATGTAATTCATATATAAATTACAATGACATTTTATCGATTATGGTTCTGGGGATATTTATGAGACAAAATATGACACCTACCGTTGGTACAAGATTGGACCAGTATGAGGGTTTCTTAGGTTGGCGTTTGACTCCTCAAGTACTAGCTATACGTTTCATTAACTATTCAAATCGACCAGGTAGATTGATTATCTTTCCTCGAGGCCAGTCTAATAAAGCTATTAAGATAGAGTGGGCTTAAGATAGGTATAAGTTGAAGATATAACTTGGATTTAGTTCTATATATTTCTCAAGTTATTTCTAAGGAGTGAAGGAATAAAGGTGAGGCATAAGTAGTTATTGAGATATCATTAATTACTATCCTTAGATATGGTACTCGTGAGTTTGGAAAGAGTTTACTCCAATTTAACTACTATCCTTAGATATGGTACTTGCGAGTTTGGAAAGAGTTTACTCCAATTGTTGCATTTTCCATCATTTTCTTTGTTTCCATTGAGCTTATTTTCTAGTGTTTATTACTTCCATCTGTAAGTAGATTGACCTTCATTGCTTTCAAAGTGATATTTTAAATGCTTTTGTGTATTTATGGATTGACTAGTGCTTGATATAAGTGCTTATGTTATACCAAAGTACCATTATATTTAAACCATCCCAAAAAATACTAGGCATACATAAGTGAGAGTCCATGATGCAACAAATAAGGTTGTCTTAGTCTCAATCATAAACAAAGAATCATCATGTTGCTAACATTGGGTAGACGATCATCATGGGTTGGATCCCAACCTATACTAGCAGTAATTCACAAAAAAAAGCTACTCTCTTTTCTACTTCATCACATCTACTTTTTCTTCTCATTTTTCTCCTTCCAACGTTTTATTGCACCTTCTGAGGTAATTGCTAGTATTAATTAGGTCGAAGACGTTGAAACAACATGTATCGACATTGTTCAATATTCGTCGTATGTTTGTGCAATAGAAAATAGGTATGTGTATAAGTCTTCTTATATTTTAGCAACCAATAAACTTCTTATCGGTTTGTTATTTTGGCAGTCGGTTAAATTCTTATATCTGTTTGTTAATTTGGCGGCTTAATTCTTTATCTGATGCTTGAGCTCAAAAATGGAGTTTCAAGTTTGTTCGATCCCCTACACTTTGTTCAAGAATTCAAACAACAAATCTTATTCCTAAGAGAAGTTTCGGCGGAAATGGAGTTAAGGGGTTGTTCGATGACCTCCACTTTATTCAATAATTCGAATGGAGAATCGCCTTCCTAAGAATTTTTGTTGTTCTTTTGGTTTTCACAGCTTATATCGATCATGTGAAGATCCCCAAATATTAATATTCATGTTTTAACAGCATTCATTCTCATCCTAAGGGTTTAGTAGACTGTCAAATCCCCTCCTTGTGTCAACTGAACCGACTAGCATTGACCGAAAAGAGGGTATCTCAGCAGACATGCATATACCCGTGGGGTATGGGATCTTGCCATCTTGGGTATCAGCAAGCATCAATCAGACCTGCCTGACTAGGGAGTATTGGATCGAGTACTGGCATCACTACCTACCTGGCTCGACTAGCAACATCGAATCCTGGCATCAACTCCTTCTGAAAACCGGGCACCAAAAAGAAATTCTAGCTGCAACAACCATACCACTTTATCATGCTACTACACTAACAAGGGGTTTCTGTTCAAATATTTCAACTATGGAGGTTGCGTCTCATGTCCATTTGTTCGCAGCTAGCACACCTCATACTCCATATGAGCATGGAAAACAAATTGTGGTGGTGTTTGAACACAACATTTATGTGTACCATTTCCTGGATTTGAGGTTGTTGCATTAGATTGAGATGATGGAAAACCCAAAATGGCTTCTTTATATTTTCACTTTATTACTCTAGAGAATTCATCAGATCATCCCTGGTTCGAATTTTGGGAGCCCCAAAAAATGCCATTGCTCTAAGAATTCTATTGCAATCCCAAGGTTTCATAATTTAGAACCCTAGTGGGTATTTTCGCCATGGGAAGCATGAAGGTCAGTTAAGAATATCTAATTGTATTGCCACGTGTTCTATAGAGAGGGATTTGTTGGCTAATGGGGCAAGTGTAGAGTTAGTGTTTTATGGAAGCAGCACAGGTGTTATGGAAGCTGCAGGCAGATATTTCATGAGGAATTATGATAGGTTGCATGTTGTTTTCATGAGGGGAGAGGGTTGTAAATTGTATGATGCAGAGGGAAAGGAGTATTTGGATTTGACTGTATGGATTGAAGTGAATGCTCTCAGACATGGAGATCTAGCTTGATTGAAAGCAGTGATGGAATAGGAAACTACTTTCACTCATGTCTGCAATGTCTTTCATACTATGCCACAGGTAATGATGCAAAGTTAGCATGCATGTAGGTATATGTCTATTAATTTTTTAACATCCTTTGAGAACTACCTGGTATGATGAGGGATTTACGATGGTAATGATCTTGCTTTAGCGAGGAGGATTCGTTACCTTGTTTGCACGTGGTACACATATTTAGAGCACGAAAGAAAGGATCAAATTTGAAGGGCAGGGTCCCATTTCACTTTGAAGGGCTGTGAGATATTGAACCATTCACGGTTGACATGTAAAAGTAAATTATTCTTTTCATTTGAAAATGTAAGAGTACATCAAAATTTCAGTATTTATTAACAACAGTCTATAGAAAAAAAATGACAATATGATGAAAGAGAGAGTACATAGCCATCATGTTTTTTTTTTCAATAGAAAAATAGCTTAACTTGATATTCATGTGAATCAAAGGATATAGTTACATCACTGTGAGATCAAAAGATCATTCTATTCAGGGTCGTTCCTACTCTACTCAATCACCGACCATGAAAAGAAAGATAACACTAACAGCTGAACATAGTTTCTATATTAAAATCTGAAGCAAAATTACAAAAAAAAATCTCTTGGTCAAGTTTTTATATTCATTTGCAATAGAGAGAGGGTCGGCCCTTTCAATGGTCAACTTCTCTAATAATAGAGTACCTTCAATGCTGGAAACAAACCCATAAATTAATAGGCCGTGTTTTCCCCCAAATCGCCTGTGGTGGTTTCTTGGACGTGGGCAATGGAAGCACTAGATGCTTGGGCAAGTCATGAACCAAATCTTTATAGGCAGAAGCTCACGAACCATGTGTGCCAGGTGGGCAGCAAAACCCACGTTTCTGTTGGCGTCTTCAATTCGTCCAAGTAGGCAAACAAATGATTTTTGAGGTGCGAATGAAGGGTTGAATGGTCGTTTGTATGCGAATGAGTGTCCCTATGAGAACACAACAAGTATCAGCAAAACTATATGCCTAATGGTTTTAAAAAATGTTAATTTGATATGAATGTACAATATGAGATGATAATTAATGGAAAAATATGGAAGAATTAAACATAATTCAAAAATAGGTACCTGAGTCAATATCAATGTCTGAATTATGAGCAGTATGAACTTGATACATAAAAAATGACAAAAATAGTATCAACATAGCATGATTATAGATCTAAAATGATGACAAATTTGGGCATCAACAAGAGCAAAAGAAAAAACCTGCATTTCTCCAGGGAGAGAGTCATACATGTCCAACAAGATCACAATAAGAACCCAGGTTGTTTATCCAGGGAGGAACTCGAAGGATCGACTAATCATAAGGAGATGAGCTTCATCAGAGGAGACTGGAGACATCTAAATACTTACATCAATGCCAAAAGGCATGCACAAATAAAATTCTATAGTGAGATTCTAGAAGAGTTGAATCTCACCTCCCCCAATAATACTACCTTCATATAATTCTGTGAAGGATAAGAGACCATAGGCCATAGGGAGAGCCTCCTTGGATAAACGGTCTGCCTTCTTATTGTGTTCCCAGTAGACATGTTGAAACTCTACGGAGAGAAAGGAGTCTTTTCAAGACAGAAATGGTATCACACCAGGACCTCCGATCTTATGAGCTATTGCCCCATCAAAAAAACCATGGGGGTATGTAAGATCCGGCATAGACCCAACAATCTTGGCATTTTTTTTCTTACAGCTCAAAGGATACGATTGTACCCGATCCAAGATCTTGATTCCTGTTACAGGTAGAGATAACATCTAGTTTCCATTGACGATCACATAGCCATTATGTTTATATCGGAATTGTAGTCTAAGGCTGCCATTGACCTAAAAAAAATAGTAATGCTCATTAAACTCATTTTAAAAAGAAAAGGATAATGTGCAAATTAGGAGAAATTCCATTTAACTACAACAAAATATCAAATGATAAATTGCTTCATTTCATTACTTTTATTTCAATTTTACTGGATGCCAAACTCCTTGCGAATATGTTGAAGGTTCAAACCAAACCTGCAAACCTAAAAAACATGTATTAGATACATATTTACATAGAAACAAAACCTTATATTGAACCAAAATACTATTAGAGATGTGATACATCTCACCTACCTGTAGAGTAGAAATCCATATTAGAATAACTCCATTATCCCATCTAATTAAACGGAACCAACTTAATTGGCATTTTGGAAGGATCTATCCATTTAAAAACTCGTACAAAAAACAACTGACAAAATAGACACAGAGTATGTTGTTGCATAATTTTTTAAATATGCAGAAAATAATGACCACTTACCTTAAGCGTAATTTCAGGTTTTTGTCCATGACATGGATTTTAGAAATGACGGGGATAGTTCAAACAAACAGGGGTACTATGCTTAAAATAATGTCCACTTACCTTAGATCATGCAACTTAACGCATCCTTGATTATGTGCTATTTGCAATCTGAACTTCAAACTTCAAAGTTTCAAACATTTCAAGTCGACTTATTTAGAGTGAATAGTTTGATATTAAAGTCACCATGCTTTCATGTGGGAGTAAACCAGCTGCTTCCAGGATCTGCGAAAAAAAACCAGCTGCTGCCAGAATACGTGAAAAAAAAAACCAGCTGCTGCCAGAATCCGTGAAAAAAAAAACCAGCTGCTGCCAGAATCCGTGAAAAAAAAAACCAGCTGTTGCCAGATTCTGTGAAAAAAAAACTAGCTGCTGCCAGAATCTATGAAAAAAATATAGCTGCTGCCAGATTCTGTGAAAAGAAAACTTTTTTTTTTTGTTAATAAGCACAAAACCATCTATTAATAAATGAGAATAAAATTACAATAGGCCAAAAGGTGCCATGGAGGCCACCGAACTCCTTACAGCAATCAGCTCGAAATACCAGCAAAACTGAAAAAAAACAGAACCGATCATGCTTCAGCTACCATACTATCCATCAGAGAGTTCAGATAATAGTGGGAAAAGGTCCCAGCACATATCACGCCTGACATGCCACAAACAGGCAGGAACACAAAAACCAAAGAAACAGAAAAGCGCCTGCTACTCCTACCCAGCCATCATGATCTCACTTTAGCCAGCGAATTGATCACATGATCCTGAACCATCTTATCTGAACACCGATTCCTTGCATACTCCATCATGTACCAGTTTTCCTTCATGATAAAGAAGAACCTATGCCTAGCCATCAGAGCCAGACGAACACTCAGCAATAAACTCTCAAGCTCAGCTTACAAGGGGACCGAGGAGGACAGCGATGAGAGAAGCCTAATGTGGTTGATGTAATCGGCCTCGGCGAGAGATTGACAGTGACGGAAAAATTCCTTTTCCTCTGCCTGATTGGGGAAAGCCGACTGGAAGGAAATTCCAGCCCCTACACCTTTGTTGGTCGTAGCATCTGCCACTGAATTTCCTTTGCGCCTGATATGTCTGAACGTGACTGCTGGGAATGCTTGTAGGATAGAGAATAGCTCTTCTATTCTACTCTCCCATCTCCAGTTCCGGGAGATCTTAGAAGTGGATGAACCCGCCTGGAGTCTGGTTGCCATGGAAATGATAAGACTCGAATCTCCTTCCACAATCAAAGGGGACCATCCGATGACCGTAGCCCATTTTAGACCCTGCACCAGACCTTCCAACTCAGCCAGATTGTTTGAACTGTAACCAAGATCTCCCCAGAAGATCCCCAACATCTGTCCCTCATGGTTACGGACTGCTCCTCCAAATCCAGCTGGTCCCGGATTCCCTTTAGCAGCCCCGTCAAAGTTTAACATAAAAGACCCTATCTCAGGGGGCGACCAGCAATCCGAACTTTTCCTGGTCACTGGGTAAGCATGAATCACTCCCTGGTAGGTTGGGATCGAGGTGATCCCCCATTCATTCAAAGTAAGACGTTCTTGGGCCTCGGCTTTGAAGTCCTCTGCAGTCCATGGGGTCAGACTGAGAGTTTCTTTGAGGTGCTTCTCTATATTGAGCCACACTTTGTCCAGAGGACGGCTCTTTCCATCAAAGATACGCCCATTACGTTCTTTCCAAAGTTCCCAGACAAGAAACCCCGGGAAGAGCTCCCACATGCGGTTTAGGATTGCATTCTTAAAATTCTTAGAGGGCCAGTTGGCAATGGTGTCTGAAACGTTTCCTCCAATGCGAGCCCATCTTCTGAATCGCTGTTCACCTTTGGCCCATAGCTCTGAGGCAAACCAGCAAGCTTCGAGGAGATGATCAGGAGTTTCGAGGGCTGAAAGGCAAAAAATACAACACGAGGGCCCTTGCATACCCCTTTTGAGGAGGTTATCCCAGGTAAGGATCCTATGACGGACTAAAAGCCAGCAAAAGGAAGCTATCTTTGGCCAGAAATTATTGTACCAGATTTTTTTCCATTTTTCCTCCGGCTGGCAGCCCTCTTCATTCTGCTGAATGTGAAAGGCCTCTTTGATCGAGAAGGTTCCTCTATTGGTGTATCCCCATCTGATCACATCTGGGCTATTCACAATGGGAATCTTGCGGCTGGTAAGTTCTTTGAGGAAGTCTTCCAGTCTATCTTCTGGAATCAAATGTTGCCACCATTCTTTTGACAGCCATGTCCGATGGATATGGTCTGGTGCATGGGGATTCCAGAAATCCCTGACTTTTTCTTTGCCACGCCATTGGAGAAGTACCTGAAGGTCATCAAATCCTGCTGATTCAGCCAACTTCCCCTGCTGTTGCCACGCGTCCGTCAAGAAGAAGGCTTCTTGGCCGTCACGAATCTCCCAGAAACTGTGTTTCTGAACTAAATCACGGTTCTGTTGGGCCATCGACCAGATTGGGGACCCCGGAGGAGTTCTGTCATAGCGAATGAGCTGATTTTTTGGCCAGAGGTGAGCATACTTTTGATGCCAGACCATGGCCCAAGGTTCAGACGAGTGTGTCACCCAACGCCACCAAATCTTCGCTCCCATCACTTTGTTGCTGCTGATAGGATCCCGGAAGCCCAGCCCACCTGCCTCCTTAGGCCTGCAAATCGTAGCCCAGTCTACCAGCGCCCATTTCCGGCGATCATCAGTACTTCCCCAGAGAAAATTTCTTTGGATGTTCCTTATTTGTTTCAAAACCGCTTTAGGCGCTGAGAGCACCGAGAAGAGATATAAGGGCATGGCTTGCAGGACAGCCTTGACCAGAACCATACGGCTTGGTAAGTTCAGAGCGTGATAGGTCCAATGAGTTAGTTTCTGCTTCATTTTATCAAGAAGTTCCTTCCACGAAACCTGTTTGATGGTGGACTCAGCTAACGGTGCCCCAAGGTATTTCGATGGCAAAGTGCCTTCTGAAAACTGCAGAATACGGAGAATATTTCTTTTGGCCACCCGAGAAGTGTTGAGGAAGAATACCTGAGACTTTTCTTTATTGATTTCCAGCCCACTGGCCAGGAGGAATAGATCGAGTCCCTTCTTGATGCCTCGGGCTTCTTGAACTGAGGATGGTCCCATTAACATGTTATCATCAACAAATTGTTGATGCGTCTGAGCAGGCTGAATCTCACAGAGGTTGAGGCCCTTAATCTGCCCCGAAGTCTGCATATCTCTGAGCAATCTGCCAAGGCCCTCGGCAATGATTATGAAGAGAAAAGGGGATAGGGGATCCCCCTGCCTGATTCCCCGAGTAGCTGAGAATGGCTGAGATGGAGTGCCATTAACCAAGATGGAAAAAAAAACTGAAGACACCAAATTGATAATCCATCTGATCCAGTTATCCCCGAATCCAAAGGCTCTGAGGACTCCTTCAAGGAAATCCCAATTGAGTTTGTCATAAGCTTTGGAGAGATCAAGTTTTAACAGCATACCTGCACTCTTATTCTGCTTCAAGGAGTGGATGGCTTCATGAACTAGAATGATGCCATCGAGAATTTGCCTCCCTTCTACGAAACCCGCTTGCTCCGGAGAAATGAGAATGGGCAGAAGCGGCCTCAACCTGTTAGCTATAATCTTTGTAATGATTTTATAAATGACGTTGCAAAGGGCGATAGGTCGAAATTTTCCGGGATCCTCCGTTCCATGTTCTTTGGGAATCAACGCTAAGAAAGTTGCATTGAGGGCTTTCAAGATACCCCCTGTCTTTCTGGAGCTTTCCACGATGTCTAAGAGTTCCTCTTTTAACCACTCCCATCCTTCTTGGAAGAAGTTAGTGGTAAAGCCATCTGGCCCTGGAGATTTGTCCCTGGCCATTTGTTTCACTACCTCCTCCAGCTCTGGCATCTCCACAGGTCTCATTAGGATTTGATTGTGTTCCTGAGTGATAATCCTAGGAATGTGTCTGAAGATCTCAGACTGGGCTTGCCGTCTATCCACATCTGGTTCCTCTAGAAGGTCAGCGTAGTAAGAATTCAGAGTTTCTTCTATCTCCTTTTGCTTTTCCACCACAGAGCCGTCCTCTTTTTTAAGCCTGACGATTCTATTACTTTGACGGTGCTGGATCGTGGCTTTGTGGAAGAATTTGGTGTTACGGTCGCCATCCCGGAGCCAATGATTCCTGGACTTTTGCTCAAAAAGAACCTCCTCCTGTTTCACTTTGAGGTTAAGCTCTTGGAGGAGAGTCCATTCTTGATCTTTAAGCTCAGTCGAAGGGCCCTGCCTGTGTAATTCTACCTGAACCTCCTGAAGGCGCCGATCAAGCCTTTCCTTTTCCTGGAAGATATTTCCTAATGAGTCTTTGTTCCACTGCTTAATAAGGCCTTTGAGAGTTTTGAGTTTTTGCTGGAATCTATACATGCAGGTACCGTGTCCTGGGTTAATCCCCTTCCACCAGTCCCGCATATTATCCGAAAAACCTGGCTGCAGGAGCCAGAACTTCTCGAATCGGAATGGTCTCCGAAGATTTTCGACCTGAATAGACCAGTCCAGGCTAACCGGCCAGTGATCAGACCCTGAAGAAGGTAGAACCACAGCCGCCAGCTCGCCTCCTGCCATCATGATGTCTTCCGAGATGAGGAAGCGGTCAAGGCGACATGCAATGCTGCGATCCCCAGCTCTATTGTTATGCCAGTTGTAGGAGCCATTGGCCGTGCGGAGATCCACGAGAGCAAGGTCCTCAATAGTCTGATTGAAGAGCTCATTCACTTGGGTCAGCCGTCGAAGCCCACCTTTCTTCTCCTCTAAACTTCGAATGATGTTAAAATCCCCTCCCAGGACCCAAGGAAGCCCCTCCGATTCCTCCTTGAGGCCATGCAGGGAAGCAATAAACTCAGTTTTATGAGAGCTTTGTGACGGACCATACACGTTGGACAAGAACCCACATTGATGAGCTCCCACAATCTGGAAAAAACCAGAAATAGAGAAATGGGTACAGCGAAAATTCTGAAGAGAAACTAACTGAGGATCCCAAAGGATACCAAGGCCACTCGCCGTTCCGTTAGCATTGATCGCCATCCTATTACATCTAGGCCATGCTTTCCTGGCTACCTTTGCCAGCTCCTCCCCTGAGCATTTAGTTTCTTGGAGAAGGATAATCCATGGCTTTTCGACCTCTATTTTCCTCTTTAGAATACGAATTTTTAAAGGGCTTTTACGGCCTCTAATATTCCAAGAGATAATCTTCATGAGCAACTGGTTTAGGGTTTAAAAGCCAGAGCCGCCTCAATGGTCGGGTACTGGCCAGAACTGATCAGCTTTTGCCCTAGACGCTGGATCCTGTGTGTATTAGTAGGTCTGCCCCGCTTTTCTCCCTTTCCTTTGCATTTGCCTTCAACATCCTTTAACGAGCCCTTCTGAACCCCGAGGTTCTTGCCAGTCTTGGTTATGATGATGGATTTCTCCAAAAGGTTTACCTGCAGGGGTGAGATGTCCTTTGGATTATTGGCTGCAAAAGCCTCTTCAAGTCCATCCAGATCCAGGTCGCCAAGGATCATATCCTCTGCCTCCGTCTCTTCCTCCGCATTCGTCCTGTCTTCCATATCGAGTTCTTGAGAAGGACTCTTTTCCATCTGCTTAAGCTCCAATGACTTCGCCTCACTTGCCTTCTGAGTAGCATGTTCCTTTTCTCCCTCCACAGGAAAGGGTTTTTCTTGCAAAGCTTCAAAACGGTTTTGAGTTTGAAGTTTTTTGTTAATCTCAGGCCCAGAACCAGAGCCTTTCTTAGCCATTCTCTTTCGATTGGTAACCTTGGTGAATCCATCATCATCCTTCCCCTTTGGTCCATTCGCTGGTTTCCCAGGGGGTTCATTTAGGGGGCAATCCCTAAACAGGTGACCGTGTTCATGATAGCGGCGGCACCTGAAAGGTAACTGTTCATAATCAATAGCTTGGATCCAGTCCTCATCGTCGTGTGTTAGCTCGATAGCTTCGGGCAGATCCTGGGAAATATCGAGATACACACACAATCTAGCATATGATATGTATTTAGCCTGCTTTGTCTGCTCCGAGATCTTGACAAAAACACCCAGGGTATTGCCAATCTCCTTAAGGATCTCTTCATTCCAGTATTCTGTGGGTAACGAATATAACCTTAACCAGACCGGGGCAATGGTCATGTTTTCAGTATCAGGATTGAAGCGCTCTTTCCAGATGCGCAGATACAACCCTGCTGAATGAAAAAAGTATGGCCCGTTGTCAAAAATTCTCGCCCTGTCCTCTGTATTGAAGAAAACCACAGTAAAAAACCCCTTGGCGCCGAGCTAGAGGTCGTAATGCCCTTGAGGCTTCCAGGTGGTATTAATCCACCATATCAGGGCTTTTTCATTCGGCCAGAGGCCAATGAACTTCCCAATCAGGGCGTTATCCTTCAGATGTTGAACCTCGTCCCTAAAGCTCGTTGAAATGATCTTCAGCTTTGGTATCGCCTTGGATTTAGGCAGACATTGTCCGGTTTTCCTCCCTGGTCCATCAGATACCTCCACCGGGGTTGAATCACTAGTCCCTTCTCCTCCCGTCCCTGGGAGGTGATTATTTTCTGGAACTGACTCTTTTCCTTTCTCTGTCACGGTTGCAGAAGATAGAGGAGGTGTCTCCACCCCCACGGAATCCACGCCCATGAGACCGACAGTCCGTGACACGGGGAGCGTTCAGCCTGACCTTTCTCAGAGACACGCTGCCCAATCTGACTCAAACCAGCACCCTAGGTCGCCATCGATGCCTCCCGCCTCCTGTTCCTACCCCATTTCAAAATAAATTCAATCTGTGAAAAGAAAACTAGCTACTACCAGAATAGCAAATAAAAATCTCTCACTAATTTAAATAGGTTGAATTATTCAAAAAGTTTTACATCTTAGTAAGTCAAAATCTACTGGCAAAACCTGCTGACAAGCAACACTATTTATGCAAATAAACCTTGAAGTTGCAATTGACATTGTTGAATGCCTCTTAAAACCAACATTGAACAATTTTGCATATAGGCACTTCACCACGTCTACTTATTGAAACAATTTCACATCTTTTATAAAGAAAACCTGCATGTTAATCCGGCATGATTTACCCAATAAGACTATTGCGAAAAAACCTTTAAGTTGCAATTGATATACCTGAAAAAACCAGCTGCTACCAGAATCTGTGAAAAAAAAAAACCCAGCGGCTTCCAAAATAGCAAATAAAAATCTCACATATTTAAATAGGTTGAATTATTCAAAAAGTTTTACATCTTAGTAAGTCAAAATCTACTAGAAAAACCTACTGAGAAGCAACACTACTTATGAAAATAAACCTTGAAGTTGCAATTGACGTTGTTGGAATGCCTCTTAAAACCAACATAGAATAATTTTGCATATAGGCACTTCACCACGTCTAATTATTGAAACAATTTCACATCTTTTATAATAATAAAAACCTGCATGCTGATCCAGCATGATATTACCCAATAAGACTATTACAAGAAAACCTTTAAGTTGCAATTGATATACCTGAAAAAACCAGCTACTGCCAGAATCTGTGAAAAAAAAAACCAGCTGCTTCCAGAATCTGTGAAAAAAAAACCAGCTGCTGCTAGAATAGCAAATAAAAATCTCTCACAGATTTATATAGGTTGAAATATTCAAAAAGTTTTACATCTTAGTAAGTCAAAATCTACTGGCAAAACCTGCTGACAAGCAACACTACTTAAGCAAATAAACCTTGAAGTTGCAATTTGAATTGTTGGAATGCCTCTTAAAACCAACAAAGAACAATTTTGCATATAGGCACTTCACCACGTCTAATTATTGAAACAATTTCACATCTTTTATAAATCAAAACCTGCATGCTAATCCAGCATGAGATTACCCAACAAAACTATTGCAAAAAAACCTTTAAGTTGCAAATGATATACCTGAAAAAATATTGTTAATATCAGTATTGGGACTGTCATATGTCATACAAGAGGCTCTTGTATTTGGAGACAATATATAAAGCCAATTTTCTAATCTTACATTGAATTACCTGTGAAACAATTAGTTATAACCTGCAACATTCTAGTTTACTCTATGGCCAATTCTCTCTAAGCTTATGTATATTGATTCATTTGTATCTTTTTTATTAAATCATGAAGGATCTCTATCACCACAATTCCATTGAAACATTCTAGCATAGTAATATTCATACTCCTATGATTGCATTAGTTGTCAAACAATAGCTATAACCACCCTTAAATTCCAGAATTCTGAACTACTTTATTCACGCTCCTAGTGTAATATCTATAAAACAAAAACATAAATGCCATAAATCTTTTCCATCTAGATATAACTTGAAATCCTATTCATGTGATAAAAAAAATGAAAGAAATCACCAATCTGTTGTGCATTGCCATACTGTCATAACTACGTTTTTTATGACTGACCTTGGTATTTCTTTCATTCAAAAGCTCACACTCATAGTTAGTGTACAACATTTCAACTTAACATTGTCCAAACATATTCCAGCAATATATGGTCAATTGATTAATACAGGAATTAAATGGTCATGTGTTTGTGGTCATAATATCCAGGTTTCTAGTAATTTCAACTTCAAGCTTTTGGAATTGTTGTTTTGAGATCTAGGCTTACACCTAATTCAATCATATATGGTATATGGCTCCTTGAAATTTTAATCCCAATTGATGAAAGAGGAATTGAATTCAATATGATAACAATATGATAAAATATATGAATATGATAACAAATATGAATAAAAATGCAACTTGGGTATGCCTTAAATATGAAAGAGGTTAGACAAAGATATTTCAATAAAAATAAAAATAAACATAAAAATATTTTTCTTAGGTGCTAAATAAGCCAAGGTATAATGCCCATGAACAGAGAAGGATATTTTTTAATTGGATGAAATGGACAAAATCAGTTAAAGACTAATAATTTTTTTCTTAAATATAAATCAGTATTTCAAAATTACTCTCTCTTTTGTATCAAACCATTATCTTAGCATGGTTATATGTTTGCAAAGACTATTATAATTGTCATCTAAGTCCTTTGAAACATACGGTAACCTGATGGAGTCACATTGAAAATAGTTTCCACTACATAGTGTTCATAGTCTTATATCGAACTGCATAAACATTAAAGTCTTATATCAAACTACAGAAAGCTTGACAGTCTTATATCGAACTGCAAAAACGTTAACGGCCTTATATCGAACTGCAGAAAGATTAACAGTCTTATATCGAACTGCAAAAACGTTAACAATCTTATATTGAACTACAAAAACAATAGACATTATAGTATCATAATCAGCTTACTCGACCTAGTGGAAGAGGTCATCGCAACTTCATTTTTCTCCAAGTTTCATAAACTGCATTCCAATCTACGTCATGCAACTCCTAAGGTGTTGATAAAGATAAAAACATTAAAGTGTCTAAGGTTTCTAAACAAAGTCTAGATCTGTCATAATTTTTTATACGGTTCATCTTAGAGAATCCTCTTTCACAACTAGAAGTACTTGTTGGAAAAATAAGAACAATTTTCCACAATTTCATCAAATTTGGAAATGAATCACACCATTCTTGTTCACCTCTGCATTGCTCCCATGCTCCAAACATGTTTTTCTTTGGATATGCTCGATGTAGAGTGACAACAAAACATTCCATTTCACCTTCACATTTTTTAGTTTCAATTATAGGTGAGTTTCCAACATCAAATTTTTCACATAGACGTAACAACCATCATTTTGTTTCAGAATCTCTTTCATCATCTTCTTCAACGTAACAACAAGGACTGAAAAAATTTGCTACATTGAATATAGGTAAATCTGTAAACCTGTCATTGAGACAGTCAATCAACTTTTGGATAAATGTTTTTCCTAAGTCAATACAATCTTCCACGAAATCAAACCCAAGTGAATTTGGTATTGGTTTAAATCTTAGTGAATGGACATGTGAGACACCTATATTATCAATATACTCCAAATTTCCATTTTCAAATTTCTTTAAGAAATATGAAACATGTTAAGAACCAACCCCAAATATGTTTTGCAAGTATCTCCTTCGAAGAAGTTCAATGAGAACATCTAATTGTGTACCAATGGACGTTATATCAATATGTTCTTCTTGAAATCGTTGACTTAGTTTATTTAGTTCAGTAAGGACATCAACAGGCAAATGGATGAAAAATTGAACTTGAAATAGTGTTCCCATTTCGTACATCTTTGCATCATCATTTTTCCACTCTTGTAACAATGATGGCATGACTTTAACAAGCCTGTTCATAACCTTCCCCCTAGAAAGCCACCTGATTTGATGAGTTTGAAGTACTTGCATCTTGTCGATTTGAAATAGGTCCAACAAACTCTTAAATTCTCCATGCCTCTTTGTTGATTTTCCTAGACATGAATATATTTTATTGGTTTATCAATATAGTTAAATTCAAGAAAATAGTTTGAAGCATCTATTATAGCTAAGGCCTCACGATGTGCTATACAATGAATACATAATAAATGAGGCACCTCCCGAAGAAACTTAGCTACCAATCCTTCACGAATACCTCTCATAGATGAGGCTCCATCTGATCCAAAACCCACCATTTTATGTTTTGATAACTTCATCTCAGGTAATAACCTTGAAACTACTTCATACATGGATTGTGCAGTGTTGCCTTTGATTTTCAGAAGTCGAATAAGTTTTGTCACACATGACCCTCTCCCTCCATCCATTAAATAAGTAATATATACTATCAAATGTCGCTCCATTTTTTTATCTGTGCTTTCATCAACCAAAATGGAATAAAAAGGGTTGAAACAAATTTCCACTTTTAACTTTTCCCAATAAACCTCTTTTGCTGCAAGTAAATTTTTTTTACCGTAAGTGATATTAATATACAAAGAATATTCATTGGTTAACGGCATATTAGGAGTTCCCTTATACCTATGCAGGTCACATAAGTCTTTGTACATTTCTAAAGGTAAATCCTTTATAACCACAAAATACATAGTTTCCATAGCACTAATTATTCTGGATTTTTCAACATCCAACATAAGTTCAATATCTTTGATATGGGTAAGCATGCTTGTTTCGATTCATATTCCAATAGTTGAATTGAGCGTTTATGATCCTCATATGACGCATGAACATTTAATCCACTTAATTGGATTGTACTACTACCTTCCCTTGCAAATGGTGTATCACATTTGAATTTAACACACCATAAACACTTGATGTGCTCTTCACCATGTGGACCTATTATCGGATAAGCACATTTGGGCATTAACTTCCATGCAGGTTTGAATGATCTTTTGATAGCTACTCCTTTTCCTTTCTTTTCTAGAGGACCTTCTTCTTCAATATTCGTATCTATTTCAAAATCAACATCTTCTTTAACATTTGCATCATGTCGACTCAAGTTAAACGCATTATCAAGCGTCATTTGTCTCCCATGTTTTTTAGGTCGACCAATTCTAGACATTGTTTCTCAGTAAATTCATTCATGAGCCCCATATAAACTCATCAAAATATTTTAAGTTGTGAAGGAATCCAAGAAATAGAAGTCTTTAAATATCTACAATTTCTCTATAAGTCTATAACCTGAAACCATTTCCACAAAAATACTAAAATAAATATTACACGGATTTGTATTTCTGCATAACTATCTAAACATATGAAATACTAAAAATGACAAATATGTAAGGAAAACTATTATTAAAAAAACACATTGTTCTCATATACTCTAATACTTTCAACTTTAACAAATTAAAAGTCCAGAGAGTTCAACTTATACGACTGCTTTGTGTGGATATTCAAAAGATAAGGGTTGATTGTATAGCGACACTATTGTAATGACTCATACTTCAAGGAAGTGGTGGTTGTTATAAGTGTTTTAAGGGCTATGATGGTTGTTATGATATTTGTAATCTTGCAATGTAGGGAAATACTAGAAACTTAATTGCGAGTTAGATTTTAAAACAAAATTGTTTTGGAATAGAAAACAATAATTATTTCTCATTCCAAATAGGATTGGAATCACTTTCTCAATCTTGAACATACGAGCTGAATTTTTTATTTCCAGCAAGCAAATGAAAGGTAAAACGTCTACTCTTCAAAAAACATGAAAATGCATCCACTAATTTATATAAGTAGGCTTAAAATGTTGAACCAAGCAAACTAAGATTGGAATTCTCAAGTTCAAAAATGGGCTAAAACATATTTTTGAACAAGTTAACTAAGGGTTGGAAATGCATGTGCAATTCCAAGCTTGCTTGTCTTCAAGTTAAAACCTTAAATACAATTATTTTCATCAAGAAGCTAGCATGATATGCAACCAGTGAATGGGGAATGAAAAAATGTTTCTTAGTTTTTTTTACAAGAAAAAATAAAACCAAGACAATAAAATGTAAAGAGCATAAATGAATGATTATCAAAAATAGAGTTTAGTAGCCATATCTTCATACACTACTAGAAAAAAACACTATGCTTGGTAAATAAATCAATGTTTGGTAGAAAAATCAATATGGAAAAAATGAATTGGAAGATCAGATTACTTGAATGCTCGATGCATGACCTAAATAAAGCTCAAAACATTTCCTAAAGGTGAAGTGGAGCTTGACATTTGTTACTAATGGGAAATTGGCATCTTCACAACATCATAGCTTTAAAAACGAATTAAAGAAGAGATAAAACACTAAAGAAGGATATATATTTTTTAATAATTAGAAAACATAACTACATAAAACACACATCAAGACACATTTTTTGAACTTCGCAAATTTTCTAACACTTTTGGCTCCGGAGTGTTAGACAAAGCAAGACACACAGGGTCTGAGTGTTTGGTACACGTGGGACACATGTCCTAAACAGGACAAGGGTCCCCATGTATTCTACACTTGGACAATGTGTGTAAAGTGTGTCCATGTGTACAACAAGGGGACACATGACATGCAGATCCAGGAGGATGTGTCAACATGGCAATCACTACAAGTTTAAATAACCTACTAAAGGATTTTCAATACATTGGCAGTTTAACCAGCCCACAAATTGTTCACCCTTAAAGGGTCATTCCACCCATGCAACTTGCAAAGCTCCAAGCAGGCCACTTGTGCTGCCCAGCCTATTTGGACCAGTTATAATGCCTCATGCAATAACCTGCTAAAGAATGTTCAATACATTGGCAGTTTAACCAGCCCACAAATTGCTCACCCCTAAAGGGGCATTCCGCCCATGCAACTTGCAAGCAGGCCCCACTTGTGGTGCCCAACCTATTTGGACCAGTTATAACGCCTCATGCAGGTTGCAATGCTTCTCTTAAGTTTAAAAGAAGCAATGTCAACGAAAAAAACAGCTCACGGGGTTGCCAAAAAGAAAACTTAGTTACTCGAGATTTTAATCAACTTTTATCACTGACAATATATGTTGAATTTGGTGAAAAAAATTCCTTTGTAGAACATAATCGACAAGAAAGTGAAGGTTGGTATAGAAAATTACAAGGCAAACCACAAATCAACTTTGGAGGCAACCACTACATAATCAGAGATAACCTAAAACTACAAGTATCTTGGACTAGATTTCAACAAGAGGCCAAGTTGGGATGCATTTACAAGGTAAAGACAACAAAGAGGGTGGAAAGGTATTTTCTTGCTCCAAAATAGATGCAGGAAAGAGAGGGTTGGGACTAAAATGTTGGGATCTTTTAAAAAAGAATGTACCTTTTATATGGGATGACCATCTTTATTTTGACGCAGTAAAAACTGCATTTGCATCAGCCCTATTACTAAGTCCTCTGGAGAGTGGAGGATATTTCCCATCATGCATTCTCTAAAATTTGGGATCACGAGAATGGATGAATGCAACTAACTCATCTCCCTCTTCCAAACACTCATAACCCCGATACTCCTGTATGGGTGTGAGTTTTGGGGACCAATTATATCCAGAAATAGGTGGGTGAGAGTTTTTAATTAACCTACTTTTACATACCGTGAATTGGATAACAGACCCTGTCCCTAGAGGCATGGGCTTATGGAATGGCCTTCATCCATTCTATTTACTTTGCTCCCTGTAAATTCTATGCCAAACCATGTACACAAGGACAAGTACAAGTACAATAGCATACATGTTCATTTCAAAGATTGCATTTATGTTTCACTAGAAACATGATAGTGAGGCAAGACTCAACATCTCAATAAATTTTAGTAGCCTTTGGTCTAAACCCAAGTTATCAGATTACTATCTCAGCAACATTATCTACTGAGGAAAGTCTAGGTCCACATTGCTCAAACTAGCTCATTGTTCACAAAATAGTTGAACTATGCCAATTTCTAGGTTGAAACTTGATTAATGAAAGCACAACATAGGATCTAACGGTGACTCCGATCACTTGCCTCTTAAGGTTTGCAAGTTTTAGTTTTTATCACTAAGAGAAGATGGTGAATTATAGCGGGGCTTAAGGTTTGCAAGTTCACTAAGAGAAGACGGTCAATTACATTTTTAGAAGTTGGTATTTTAATATAATTTCAGGCCTGTTAAATCAACAAAATATTTATTGTTTAATGGACGATATAACCGATCTAAATATTTTAATATCGAATTAGTAGCATTGTCCTTCATTTACTTGTGTTCTGTTATGATTTACATTCCTTCGTTATTAGGCACTCGGCCAGAATCAAGACCATCTTTTCTCTTTAGGCTGAATCAACGTTTGAAACAAATTAATGTAAGCAATTACAGTCTTGTCTAATCCAACACATCCATACATGGAATTAAATGAATCCTGAAATAGAAAGATTATGCAATTGATAGTCATGCAAATGATATAGTTTAGAGTTTTACCTTATTTACACTAATGTGGATTTTGAAATCCACCCATAACACAATTCATGGCAAAAACTATATCTTCCTATAATGGATTCAACATGGATGATGGTTAAGGTAAGGTGAATTTTATGCATTATTGTTGTAGATATGGAGCAGAAACTATTACCATTCACATAATATGGAAGCATATTAGCGTAGAAACATTAACAGATTATTTTGGGTTCTCAAAAATTAAATTAAATGGATGATTAGTCTTAATCAACACTCAGTAGGCCAAATTTCTTATAATGTTCGAGGAAGCAACATATAGAGAGACTGGCGGCATAAAGACGGAAATAAATATCAAATAAAATACACATAAGGAACAATTGAACAGAAGAATCAGCCTCATAAGGATGGTTGCTGATACAATGTTGTCAAGAAAGAAATCAATGATAACAGAGAGTCGGGTGACATACCTGAAAGAGCTTGAAGGTCGTCCTTTCGTGGGCAACTTGGATTCATTTCATAATGTAAAATATGAGCATATGGGTACTGTTCTGACCTCTTCTAACTCCTTCACAAGCTCACAACCTAAATAAAATACCCTCTGATTTGGGTTTGTAGGCTGAGGATCATAAATTACCCATCAATGCTGAACGACTTTTGCACCTGGATGGCGAGTCATTGGCAACGTAGAAAGCTGGGGAAGGATGAAACCCGTCGTAAGAAAACCCCAAATCGTCAATTCTGTGGAAAATGATGCAAAAGAGGCCAGACAGTTGCAAATTGCAATGTATTTCTGTTAGTGCGTCACCCTTATCATTTATGCCAGGTTTACAGTGCTCTATTCGCGAATCGCACAGCCTACATGAACGCCGCGAATTTGGGTCAGAATAGTAGATGTATGAATTATTCGTCCACTATCCACTGTCCTGGTCCATCTAAATTCTAAATTATAAGTTCTGAGGTTAAAGGAAGCATATTCGCAACTGGAAGACTCACAGGTCACAAAAACCTGTACAAAATCGTATAATGGCTGCCATGAAGCGTTTAATGTCAAGGTATCATACAATGGAGAGGTGGTGGCTACTAGCCTAGTAACTTGGTAAGTTCGATTCCCACGTTGCTCGGGTACATTTCGACTTTCAAAATAGTAAAATGAAGCTTCCAAGTTACGGCCGAGGGCACGATTTTACACAATACTGCAAATTTGTGCACAATTGATCCCCCGGTCGGGGTTTCTAAGTTCGCAGAGTGAAATTGATTCTCCGGCAGGCCTGTAGAGTGTTTTCAAAGGGAGTAGTCTAACTGTTCTACGATTTCGGAGAGTTAGACTACTCCGGCAACGCTCCTTCCTCGACAACCCCGCCGTCCGGACTCATTCCTCCGGCAAATGCAACTCCGTTTCCGTTTCAGTCAAGCCCAAGGTTCAAGGAGAATCCACGCACAGCTCACTTGAAGATCTTTCTCCGCACACGCATAATCTCCCTTTCCATTGGATGGATTCAAACGAAAATCATCCCGCCATATCTTAGTCGTCTTCTTATCTCCTAACTACTCAGCCTCTTTTCTTCCTGTTCCTAGTTTCTTTTGCATCTGCCTGCGGTGGTGTGTTCTCATTATCTTGTGCATCTGGGGTGTGACGAGTATATTTGATAGATTCAACGTTTTCATATGCAGATGCGCCAGTATGTAAACTGCTATAGTAGTATTTCCTCCTTTAAAAACATGTCAAATTACTGTAATGTAATTTATATATAAAATAATAATAATCTAATCTGAAATATTAAAGGATTTAAAAACATGTCAAATTACTGTAATGTAATTTATATATAAAATAATAATAATCTAATCTGAAATATTAAAGGATTTTATAAGGAAGATAGGCATATCTCTGAGGGAAAACCAACCCGATACATTTATTAATTGGCGTAAGAGAAAAAAGTCATAATTGTATTTATATGTTACATTAGTGTAAATTAATCTATATTTAAAAAAAAAAATTCACTGAAAAATGTCATGACTTTATGTTTATTAAAAGGATTACATTTTTGTGATAGCTTTTGCTTTGCTTGAATTTTCAAAATAATACTTCAAAAGAAACATACCAAAATTGTCTTTGTATGGTTCTTTTTTTTCAGAATATCAATTTTACATATTATCAATTTCCAAAACTTACATCTCAGAATTTCTTTTTTAATCATAAACTCTAATATTTATTAACAAATATCAAATATTTAAAAAAAATAACTTAAAACACGAATATAGCTATTTCATTTAGAATACTTAAAAAAAACTTGAGACTAAGCATTTTGATCATTCCGAAAGCTTCTCAGTTTCAAACTTTGATGTCCACAGAAATCCTATGTTACCAATAAAAAACTATGCATTAGAATCGTAATTTTACCACATAATGCAGAATTTTAGTGAAATAGTTGGGTTCTTTTTTAATTGGGTAAGCTGTGAAATAATCCGTCACATGTAAAGCTAAAGGATTTTAGTGAAATAATCTAGTTTTATTTGAATTGGAATTGGGTAGCGGATAAGTTTATAATTTTTTATTATTATTTTAAATAAAATTAATGATAAATTTAAATAAATTTTTTTTATAAGATTATTAATATGTTTATGTTAAATAAATTAATTAACAAATTTAAGTTAATAAATATAAATATAAAAATGGAAAAACCTTTTTTTTTAATCCTTAAACAATCTTTTATATATATATATATATATATATATATATATATATATAAGACTTAAAACAATTATTAATTTGAATCTTTAACATATAAATAATGGTGTTATTATTGTTGCTGTTATTAATTTAAGTTCAAAAAACAAACAACCTGAAAAATGCTTTATGATGATGTTTATTTAGAACTAGGAAAACATGAAATATGTCTCTAA
>LPNX010958111.1:2314-52069 GCA_001517045.1 Pseudotsuga menziesii | reverse complement strand
CTCCCAGCAATTATTTAAAACTTTCTGTGGATGTCAAGCCTGGAGACTATAAGAAGCGGCGCGTGCTAATCAGGTGCTTCCAAAAGTGAGTCAAGGACTGTAGATTAGATTTAAAGATGGTCCATGAATAAGCATGGTGTATGAGAACTTGTCTAGATGATAGCGTTTTGTTGGTCCCGGGATTCCTTTGTGGAGGAGGAAATCTCCATAAAACCTGGTAATATTCAAGCTTTAAGGCTAGCCGCTCTATCCAGTGATCTTCGCTCCATAAAGATTTCAGGCTAGCCGCTCCATCAAGATTTCAGGCTAGCCGCAATAGAGTATCAGGTGAATCTAATTCAAAAGTTGAAAGGTTGCATAACATTCTTTTAAGAATGATGTAGAAATAGGTTGCAACGGAAAATTAAATTCAACTCTGAAGCTATACGGAAAGATTTCCTCAAGAAACGGAAAACCGTTTATGCAAAAGTCGACGCTGAGCGATTTTTCCTTAAACTGTATTCGCAAGTCAGTGAGTCAATGGGGGTGCAGAGATGACAGGTAAGCGCGCCGAAATTCTTTAACACGGCACTCTACGGCGCCGCACTCCACCTATTTCTTCAGGTGTATGACCCAGTAGTTAGCCCAGCCGAGAATGTAAGTTATCTTTAAAGGACGTTCCCGATAGCAGGTGCCGGATCATGGATGATGCCATGGATGGGGCATAGAGATGCATCAGCTGACAGAGTCATTTAAGACTCTGCAGCTCAATCGTTAGCTCTCGCCAGTGAGCTGTGGGTGGATTCTCCTTGAACCTTGGGCTTGACTGAAACAGAACGGAGTTGCATTTGCCGGAGGAATGAGTCCGGACGGCGGGGTTGTTGAGGAAGGAGCGTTGCCGGAGTAGTCTAACTCTCCGGGCGAAATCGTAGAACAGTTAGACTACTCCTTTTCAAAGTGGCTGGCCTGAAGGATGAGGGGCCAGGGCCTCGGTCTCATGATTTATTGAGGTCGAGACTCGAGACTAGAGGACTCGAGGTTGAATCATTTCGCACTTCGCATCAACTTGATGTCTTAGACAGAAGTTAGACAGCCTTAGTGTATTGAAATTTAATAGCATTTTGTTTGTAATGGTATGACTGTTAAGATCACGTGAGTGACCGTGAATCAGTGAACCTGAACATGCCACATGGACTACTCAAGAACGAGAATTTAACCAAAACTTGTAGATGGCAAATTAAATTCAATGTTTATCAGGTTATGTGATTTAATGTGATGAATTGGGATTCAGACCATGGACAGTGTCACGGACTCACAAATCATGGTGGACTCTAACTGGACCTCGGTGATTTGGAAGTCCAGTTGGCAGTGGAAGTGGCCCACCTGCGGTCGGCCCCAGGATATGATGGTTCAATCTAATCTGGACGGGCAATTTTTGGAGCAGCCCTTCAAATGCAAATTTATATCTATTTTATTACTTTCATTATTGACGGGCTATTTATAAAATATAAAAAAATTGCAGGTAAATCTTTTCATGGCCTTCTATGACGGCCAAGTGGGCTTTTGACGGGCTGTGAAGCCTTCAAATTTTATCCTCGCACGCAGGGTTGGAATTTCAAATGGAATGGCGGACACCCGTCAAAATTGCCGGTAACAATCAAAACCTGAAACGTTTTTTATATTTTAAGCCAGAATTTGACGATCTTGGTAAAATCTTAGCTGTATTTGACGGGTAAAATGACCCATGACGGGCATTTACCCGTCAAATTCCATCCCTGCGAGTCGCACGAAAGGCCTTCAAAAGGAATAAAAAATAGGTTTCGCCCTCGTACCCTGTTCGAAAGAAAAACCTTTACAATTTATGATTTCCTGATAGTAATCAGAAAAATTTTCTATAAATTATGAGCAGTAATTATTAGAAGTGGGAAAGTTGCTTTTAAGATTTTCCAGCTGGCAAGCAACAACTGTTAGCAATCTCAAATTGAAAGAACTGTCAAATCTCATGTAATATTATGTGTTGTATTTGATTTCATTCCTAGGTATTGATTTGATTTCATTTTGACAATTGTCCAAATATTTTGCATTGTTAAAATTGGAAAACACAGAAGATATGCTTGAAGTTATTAAACAATATCAATTATTCAAATAAAAAGAATCAATTGATAATGTGAATTTTACTACCTATATATTAGCTTTGTATATTGATATATTGTATTACGAGCTTGAGGGAACTTTTCTTTGGATATCATAATTTGCTTGTGCTTTAGGTGAAGCTTGCAAAGTGCCTTGTTGAATCATCATTTGTTGATAAGGTTTTCTTTGCAAGCTCTGGTATTGAAGCAAATGAAGCAACAATCAAATTTGCAAAGAAATACCAACAAATTTTGAGGTATGCCAAATAAGAGAATGCCACAGAATTTATTTCTTTCATGAAAAACTTTCATGGAACAACAATGGGAGCCCTTGCTTTCACCAATAAAGAAAAACACAAAACTCCCTTTGAGCCTATCATGCCTTGTGTGAAATTTGATGAGTTCGAAAACATGGAGGCGACAAAAGGCAATTCAGCTTGGAAAGACAACAACTATTTTTGTTGAACCTGTTAAGGGAGAGGGAGGCATGTTGATCTCAGAGTAGCATTGCGAGCCATTCTACAAGAGAATGGAGGCACCTAGTCAATTACCAGGAGTTGAGCAACATAATTCAGTCTGGGACTGAAGCTAAGCCTAGGGTTGAGAGCCATTCTTTAAGAATGGAGGCACTTGGTCAGTTACCAAGATGTTTGTAGCTGTGAGACCCATTCTCAGGGAGGATGGTACCCTAGTCAGTTAAATGTTAGTTTTTGTACCTAGGCAGATGTTCCCTAGGTGACTTTTATTTTGCCTAAGTCACTTAGAAGAGGAAAAAAAGGTGACCCTCACATTAAATGTCACTTAATGAGACTTTATAAACATAAAGTCACTTTTGATAAATTTAAGTGGGTGAGTAATTTTATTTATGTGAATTAAATAAAAGGGATTTTTACTCTCACTGAATCTCATCCATTGGATTGGATCTTTTTCCACCGTTGGATTAGATACCTACTTAGGGTTAGACAAAAAGGCTGAGGGAGGCAAAAAGACATTCACTTTTTCATTTTTCATGAGAAGGAAGAAGAGTTGAGAGAGCAAGAGGTCGAGCTAGGGATTGGCACGATTCCCAAGGAAATTAATGCACAGAAATCGAGGAGTACAGGAGCAATAAATATTGGCACAGAAATCGAGGTGTTTATGCACAGGAATCGAGGAGGAGTACGGCCAGCATTTATTACTGTACGGCTGCATTTATTTGCACATAAATCGAGGTAGAGTACGGCCTGCTTTTGCTGTACGGTTGCATTTATTACAGCATGGGTTTCGAGGTATTTTTCGTGCACAGAAATCGAGGAGATTAAGTCTGTACGGCCTGCATTTATTGCTGTACAGACAGCATTTATTTGGCACAGTTTTCGAGGGTATGGACAACACAAAAATTGAGGGTACGGCCCTGCATTAAATGCTGTACGATTTTTGCACAGAAATCGAGGTCAGTTTGTGAGTGTACGACCTGCATTTATTACTGTACGGTTGGCTAAAAAATCGAGGTGTTGTTCATGCACAGAAATCGAGACTGTCTGCTGCTGGTCAAAAATCTGGGTTGAGATAAGTTGGAATTTTTTACTGTAAATTTAAATGTCTGATTTTTCCTGAAGGAAATAATAAACTCTCTCCTCTCTCTGACTGGTTTTCCCCTTGTGGGTTTTTCCAGGGCTTATTTAGCCAAAAATCCCTGAGTCAAATTTATGGTGTGACTGTCCATATTTGTTTTCAGCCTGTTAGTATTTTACTGTGTGTTTAAAATTGTTCAGCAAAATTTTTAAGTAACTTCCAGCCTATGCAAAACTGGCTGAAGTGAAATCCACAAAATGTTCATTTAAACCAGCAAGCAGTAAAACTCAGTTTTTCTACATGGTATCAGAGCCAAGGGGGCAGAAAACAGTGATTTTTGCAGACACACAGTAATTTCCAGAACTCAGAAATTTTTATTATTTTACTTCTGTCAATGAACAGCACTTTGTTGAGTTGTTGTTGAGATGGCTACAGGACTTAGATTAGAGGATAGGCTGGATGGGACAGGAAATTTTGTGCCGTGGAAGGCCAGAATTTTGCTGTTACTAGAAGAGAATGAGCTGTGGCCGGATGTAGTGAGGAACACTACAGCAAATCCGATTACCATTCCTGCATCTACAGATGCAGCAGCCTTATCAGCCTTCAATAAGAAGGACTGCAAAACTAGAAGGATTATTCTTGATGTGGTTAAAGATCACATTATCCCACACATTTCAGGCAAGGCTAGAGCACACTTGATGTGGACAGCCTTGATCAGTCTGTATGAAAGTTCTAATGAGAACAGGAAAATGGTTCTCAGAGAAAAACTCAAGAGTATCAGGATGAATGGAGGTGAGGGAGTCACAGCTTACCTTACTAGGATTTCTGCAGTTAAGGATGGACTTGCAGCAGTTGGGGAGGTGGTAGCCCCTTCATAGCTTGTACGTACAGCAGTGAATGGGGCTTCAAAGTCCTGGGGTGCTTTTGTGCAGGCTATAGTGGGCAGAGAGAACCTACCTACCTAGGAGAGGCTTTGGGATGACTTTGTGCAGGAGGAGACCAGGCGAGGTCTTGTACAGGGTAGTACTTCTCAGAGAGGGGCTGATGATGAGGATGTGGCTTTGGCAGCCAAGGGTAAGAAGAAGAAGGGTCCCAAGAAGGGTGGAGCCAAGCAGCAGCAGAGTGGGCAGAAGAAGGACTTGAGTAAAATCAAGTGCTATGCTTGTCAGGCGTTTGGACACTATGCCTCACAGTGTCCAAGCAAGAAGAAGAAGAAGGGACAGGGACAGCAGACTGTAGCCTCAGCAGAGGTTGATGAGTTTAGTGTTGCATTTCAGAGGGAGTTTTCCCTTTATGCTGGACAGATGGAGAGAGAGACAGTCTCCTTAGCCACCGGCATAGATATGGATATGGACAGAGAGCATTCCTTGTTGGCAGGACATCAGGGGGGTCCATCCACCTCTTCTACTTGGTACATTGACAGTGGAGCCTCGAGCCACATGACAGGATCTCAAGAGGTGTTCTCAGAGTTATCAGATATAGGTAGAAATGTGGAGGTTGTCCTTGGAGACAACACCGTTGTGAGAGCTGTTGGTCGGGGGACCATCACATTTCAGAGGGAGTCTATGAGTCCCATGACTCTGAGGGATGTGTTGTATGTCCCTGGGTTGAAGAAGAACCTTGTATCAGCTTCCACCATTGAGGACAGGGGTCTTGGGGTGTGCTTTTCAGATGGGAGAGTGCAGGTGTATCCCAAGGCTACAGGTATGTCCAGTGCCATGGACATTGGGGTCAGGTGTGGAAATATGTACAAGCTCTTGTATCAGCCACAGTGTGCTTTAGCACACAGCAGCAGCAGTGAGCTATGTGAGCTCTGGCATCGGAGGATGGCCCACTTACATCACCTAGCTCTTAGATTGCTGAGGAGCATGGTTACAGGTTTACCAGAGTTCAGCACTGAGCAGAGCAATGTGTGCAGGGGGTGTGCTTTGGGAAAGTACACCAAGACTGTTTTTCCGAGCAGTGACATGAGAGCTGCCGGGGTGCTTGATCTTATTCATACTGATATATGCGGTCCCATGACCTCACGGTCTTTGACAGGCTTTGAGTATTACATCAGCTTCATAGATGACTACTACAGGAAGACCTGGATCTACTTCTTGAGGAGCAAGAAGTCCGAGCTTGTGTTGACAGTCTTCCAAGGGTTCAAAGCCCTTGTGGAGAAGCAGACAGGTAGAAAGATCCGGATGTTGAGATCGAATAATGGGGGTGAGTATACCTCCAAGGAGTTCGATGCATTCTGCAGACAGGAGGGCATTCAGAGACAACTGACAGTTCCTTACACTCCTGAGCAGAATGGAGTAGCAGAGAGAAAGAACAGGTCTATTGTGGGGGCAGCCAGAGCGATGCTCCATGATCAGGGGTTACCTTTCTTTCTTTGGGCTGAGGCATGTAGCACTGCAGTTTATCTGCAGAACAGGAGTCCTCACAGGGCAGTGGGGAGCAAGACTCCTGAGGAGATGTATTCGGGCAAGAAGCCTGAGGTGAGCCACTTTCGTATATTTGGCTCGATGACTTACTCTCACGTCCCTTCTGAGAAGAGGACGAAGTTTGATCCCACTGCAGAGAGAGGCATATTTGTGGGATATGATGAGACTTCGAAGGCCTATCGGATTTACTTACCTTGCTCGCGGAAAGTTGTTGTCCGTCGGGAAGTAAAGTTTGATGAGGAGAGAGCCTTCGGGAAGTCTAGAGAGTTAGAGCAGGGGGAGGCACCAGCTCCCACACCTCAGTTGGTACAGGCTTCTTCGATATAGCTTACAGGTCCACAGGTTTCTGGAGGGACTGGATCACAGGGTACAGGTACAACGTCTACAGGATCAGTGATTCAGGTGGCTAGTACTTCAGGGACAGGCTCAGGTTTGATTCCTCAGATTACAGGTTCAGCAGGCACAGGTTCATCAGTTACTGGTCCTCAGGGTGTTGGACCTTCAGGTATTGGGACTTCCTCAGATGAGGAGGAGCAGCCTTCAAGGAAGAGGAAGCCTAAGTGGCTTCGGGAGACCTTGAAGGAAGCAGAGGCATTTGGTAGGCCCTAGGAGAGGATCAGGACAGTAGTGGAGCCCGAGAGGCTTGGTGTGGTGCCGGACAGGGATGATATGGCTCTTGTTGCATGCCTTCGTGACTCTGAGCCATCCACATTTGAGGAGGCTTCCCAGCATCTGGTATGGAGAGATGCCATGATGGAAGAGTACCATTCCATCATGAAAAATGATGCTTGGGAGATAGTGCCGAGACCTGAGGGGAAGTCAGTTGTGAATTCTAGATGGCTTTACAAGATAAAGTATGCTGCAGATGGCAGTGTGGAGAAGTACAAGGCTCGGTTTGTGGCGCGGGGGTTCTCACAGGTTGAGGGAGTTGACTATGATGAGACTTTTGCTCCAGTTGCTCGATATTCTTCTATCAGGGCAGTGATATCTATAGCAGCAGAGATGGGTTGGAAGATCCACCAGATGGATGTGAAGACCGCATTTCTCAATGGTCTTCTGCAGGAGGAAGTATATCTAGAGCAGCCACAGGGATTCGAGATCCATGGGAAAGATTCTCATGTGTGCAGGCTGAAGAAAGCCTTGTATGGACTAAAGCAAGCTCCTAGAGCTTGGTACTCCAGGATTGATGCTTATTTGACATCGATGGGATTTCAGAAGAGTGAGGCTGATCCCAACCTTTACTTCATTGTGGTTGGGGGAGATCCGCTCATTCTTCTGTTGTATGTTGATGATCTTTTTATCACAGGTGCTGAGCGTCTCATTGCACATTGCAAGAGAGACCTAGCATCAGAGTACGAGATGACCGATATTGGGCTGATGCATTATTATTTGGGGATGGAGGTTTGGCAGGAGCCTGGGCATATTTTCCTTGGACAGGGGAAGTATGCAGCTGATATTCTGAGGAGATTTCGGATGGAGGATTGCAGGCCGATTTGTACACCTATGATCACCCACTGGAAGCAACTTCATGCTTCTAAGGGCAAGTTGGTGGATCCCACTATATATCGTCAGCTTATTGGGTTGTTGATGTATCTGGTCAACATCAGGCCAGACTTGTGTTTTGCAGTAAACACTCTTAGTCAGTTCATGGTTGAACTTAGGAGTGTGCACTGGACTGCTGCAAAGCACATATTGAGGTATCTTGCAGGGACAGTGGACTATGGTCTGGACTACAGGGGTTCGGGTGGAGTCAGCTTGGTTGGGTTCACAGATTCAGACTGGGCAGGTTGCGTGCGGGATCGGAAGAGCACTTCCGGTTGTTGTTTCAGTTTGGGATCGGCAGCAATGTCGTGGTTCAGTCGGAAACAGAGGTCCGTTGCATTGAGTTCTGTTGAGGCTGAGTATATGGCAGCTAGTCAGGCTACTTGTGAAGCACTGTGGCTTCGCAAGTTATTGGTAGATTTGTTTGATCAGCAGCTTAGGCCTACGGTGATCTACTATGACAATCAGAGTTGCATTCAGCTCTCTGAGAATCCAGTGTTCCATGACAGGTCAAAGCACATTGAGATCAAATACCATTTCATCCGAGACTACGTTCAGAGAGGGGCAGTTGAGCTTCAGTATGTATCCACTGATGAGCAGGTTGCAGATATTCTCACGAAGTCTTTGGGGAGGGGAAAGTTTGTCTTCTTCAGAGATAAGTTGGGAGTGGTGCGGAACACCTTCCTCGGTAAGAGGGAGTGTTAGTTTTTGTACCTAGGCAGATGTTCCCTAGGTGACTTTTATTTTTCCTAAGTCACTTAGAAGAGGGAAAAAAGGTGACCCTCACATTAAATGTCACTTAATGAGACTTTATAAACATAAAGTCACTTTTTGATAAATTTAAGTGGGTGAGTAATTTTATTTATGTGAATTAAATAAAAGGGATTTTTACTCTCACTGAATCTCATCCATTGGATTGAATATTTTTCCACCGTTGGATTAGATACCTACTTAGGGTTAGACAAAAAGGCTGAGGGAGGCAAAAAGACATTCACTTTTTCATTTTTCATGAGAAGGAAGAAGAGCTGAGAGAGCAAGAGGTTGAGCGAGGGATTGGCACGATTCCCAAGGAAATTAATGCACAGAAATCGAGGAGTACAGGAGCAATAAATATTGGCACAGAAATCGAGGAGGAGTACGGCCAACATTTATTACTGTACGACTGTATTTATTTGCACAGAAATCGAGGTAGAGTACGGCCTGCTTTTGCTGTACTGTTGCATTTATTACAGCACGGGTTTCGAGGTATTTTTCCTGCACAGAAATCGAGGGTACGGCCCTGCATTAAATGCTGTACAATTTTTGCACAGAAATCGAGGTCAATTTGTGAGTGTACGGCCTGCATTTATTACTGTACGGTTGGCTCAGAAATCGAGGTGTTGTTCATGCACATAAATCGAGACTGTCTGCTGCTGGTCAAAAATATGGGTTGAGATAAGTTGGAATTTTTTACTGTAAATTTAAATGTCTGATTTTTGTTGAAGGAAATAATAAACTCTCTCCTCTCTCTGACTGGTTTTCCCCTTGTGGGTTTTTCCAGGGCTTATTTAGCCAAAAATCGCTGAGTCAAATTTATGGTGTGACTGTCCATATTTGTTTTCAGCCTGTTAGTATTTTACAGTGTGTTTAAAATTGTTCAGCAAATTTTTTAAGTAACTTCCAGCCTATGCAAAACCGGATGAAGTGAAATCCACAAAATGTTCATTTAAACCAGCAAGCAATAAAACTCAGTTTTTCTACATTAAATAGGGCAGAGTAAGACCCTATAAGGTACCCTAGGGCCCCCAGTAGTCTCCTGGGGTTCTTGGTCTGGGACCAAGCAAGTTGATACCATGGTAAAGTCCCTAACATATGGTTAGGGACCCTATATGTCTCTGGGGTATTATGGTCTGGGACCAGATAGTTTCTTAGACATGATGTCCAAGCAGATCTTGTAGGTTGAGACAGAGACTTCCTAGTATGGGACCAAGCAGATTCTTGGTCTGGGACCAAGCACTTCCTGCAGGTACATTCATGGTGTGTTAACCAGGAAGGTTCTTGGTCAGTTGACCAATATGAAGATGTGTGATGTCCTCTCTCATATTTGGTTATTGCTAGGTTGCTTCTCAAATGATTGGCCACCCCTTGATGATGTCACTAACACCTAACCCTTAGGAGCAGTACTAAGGACCAAAGGATCACATCATTCAGGTTGGATCTTACTCCTTATATTGTGATGATAAAAATATTTATGGAACACATGTGACAATATACCTTGAGAGAGAAAATATTAAAGTCTTTGGTCTTGTAGGTCATTTGGGTAAAAAGGTTGTTTGTCCACCTTTATGGTTCACCTTGGTCTTATGAGTATGAGGATCATCTTAACATCTTATTATGACCCCTTCTGTTGACTTATGGTCCTTTATCTTTTTACTTGTTCCTAGCACTCCTATTGTGTGTACCTTTGGTAAGAGGAATTTTATTTTATGGTTTTTATTTTTGGACCATTGTTACTTTATGGTTTTTATTTTTATTTTTGGACAATTGATACCATATCCTAAGTCAACTTAACTTTATGGTTTTTATTTTTATTTTTGTAAGACCATTGGACCTTTGGTACTATACTAAGTGAACCTTTTTTTATCTGTTATTTTTTTATGTGTAACCACCCTAAAATCTAGGGTGTCGAGAGATACCCTTGTAGAAGTTCGTCCAAGTTATAAATACAAGTCTTATTCCTCATTGTCCTTCAAGAAACATTTCAGCTCTGATTTAGTTGTGACGCCTTTGCTGTTAGGTTTTCATTGGTGTTCTATGCTGTTGGGTTTTCATCCCTGGGTTTAAGGGTTTCTCCTTTCACAGCTGATGTATGGATTGTGTCCCTCTTGTTAAGTCGTGACCTATTGCACTTGATATGCAAAATGTGTGGTATATCTCCTATTGGGTTGTGAACTTGTTTGTGCCCTAGGGTTGGGTTGTAAGGTTGGGCTGTGAATTTGTTTGTTCCCTAGGGTTGGCCTGTAAGGTTCAGTTGTGAATTTGTTTGTGCCCTAGGGTGGGATGTGAGCCTATTTGTGACTTCAGCTAGGGCATGATTGTTATTTATATGACTGTTGTAACTTCTCCTAGCTAGGTTGTGACCTAATCCGATGAGTGTGTGTTTCTCTGCTAACATGACTGTGTGTCTCTGTTGAGTGTTACTGTGTTTCTTTGCTAGTGTGACTATGTGTCTCTGTTGGGCATGTCTGTGTTTCTCGGCTGAGCAGTGACTTGGCTGGGTTGTGTTCTGTGAAGGTCTCTTTGTAGTCTGGATAAAGGATTGAAGTTTCTCTTCATGTTGATTAAGAATTTGAGGTCTATACCTTTACTGTTATAACCCTCTCTCTCTCTCTCTCTCTCTCTCTCTCTCTCTCTCTCTCTCTCTCAAAGTACACCATTTTTTCATCTATGCGACTTGTCCCTTCGATGGCAAGATCATAACCTAAAAGTATTTGAGTATAAGGCTGATTCAAAACAATCCTAGATTAGTATTGTTACTCTTCTTTACTAATGTTATTTCTTGTACATTATTGTTGTTTTGTTTCATTAGTTATAATATTGGTATTGTACATGGAATTTGGTAAATCATCTAAAGGACCAACTTTAACGCAGTGACCAGTGGAGTGTTAAAGTTGAAAGAGATGAAAATTATGTTTGAATTTATTGCAGTGGTACTATTGTGAATTAACTTTGTTTCATAATTATGTTTTGCATTAAAGTATATTTTTATGTCAAATCCTAACCTGACCCTAAACTTTAACATGGTATCAGAGCAAAGTTTGTAGCTAACTCTAATCTCACATCCTATCAGAGTCTACATAGATCCTAAGGTAGGGTTTGAGTACTAATCAAACTTGATCTCAAAGATCCTTGACAAAGTTCATCAAGTTGGCAAAGCAGAGTTTAAGAGAAAAGAGATTTCTAATTAAAGTTGGATGGCCACACACAAGCATGAGTTGGATGGAAATACAGATGTATGGATCTGTTACTCCATGTTCTAAACATGACATCATAATTATGAACTTGATCCCTTAAAGGTTATGTCAAGTAAACAAGGTTAACTCAGGTATGTATTTATGAGGTAAGCAAGGGGACAACTAACTCTCTATGTGACTTGATCAAGGGCTTGCATGATAAAAAAAAATACACTCTAGGTTGATTATCTTGTAAAAGGTTGTATGTTGCATTGATCAATGTAATTTGAGTTCACAAGTTTAAAATTCATCCTTGAATTTATCTTGACCACATATCTAAGGTTGTGGTCTAACCTAGATTGTGCTGATACGATTGTGATCTTGTATAAGGATGATATGATGTAGATAACATTGCACAATGCTTGTCTAATATAATGACCCATGATCTCTACATAAGGACAAATATAAAGAGGGAGGACCTTCTATCCCAACTTGTTTTCATGTAATGTCATGATATGTTGCATTTATGAGATTTATATGCTCTTGATGGCATCTAAATAGTTGTTGAATGATAAGACTATGCCTTTATGTGAAATGGACATTGATGGTTTTTTACTATTTGCTTTATGCTTAGAGTTAAAATTGAAGTTTCAAAGGGATCTGTGTACTTAGTGCTAAGGGAGTAAGAAACTCCACAAAGTGGAGTATCAGTTATGCTAGATAGTGTCAGCATTGTGACAACAAAAGAGAATCTTCCAGGCATTTATTAATGATTGTTCCTTACTGAAGTGTAACAATTGGTAAGTTCAAAAATCAAGAGGGAGCCAAATGTGCTCCCCAATCCCCAGCAGGATGGGATTGCAAAGAAAAGTTGTGATCTCCCTTGAAGAAAGTTTTCGGAGAATCCTCCCTAGTGATATAAACAAATCCCAGTCCATGAGTCATCTATCTTAGATGAACAAAGGAAGGAGGTCAGGGAGTATTTAGTTGATCTCTTTGAGAAACCTATTGAAAGGTTTCATGATTTGATATCTCATATGAGTCACGTCACTATTTTAGAAACCTCCATTTATGAGGAGGCAGCCAAACATTAGGTTTGGAAGATGTTAAATGAGGTGCAAAAAGTGATTCTCAGCTACCAAGGGAAGCCAATTATAACTTCCAAGTGGATCTAAAAAAGATCAAGGTTCTTGCTGACAGTTAGAGTTGGTTGGAGTTCTCATAAAATCTTATGCTCCATGACACGTCGAAACACATCAAGAGGAAATTTCACCAAATCCAATACTTGGTGCATAAACTTTAGTATGTTCAGATGAACATGTGTTGATTAAGCCTCTGTCAAGTCTATGTACTTCTGAGACAATCTTAGTGGAGTGATGACTAAACCTATGTCAAATTTTGAGGACTTCCAAGACAAGAATAGTGTTGTTGAGAGGGAGTGTTGATTGATGAGAGCCATTCTACGATAGAATGGAGGCACCTGGTTAGTTACTATAAGTTGATCAACATAATTCAGTCTGGGACTAAAGCTCAGACTGAGGCTGAGAGCCATTATTTAAGAATGGAGGACTTGTTCAGTTACCTAGATGTTTGTGGCTATGAGACCCATTCTCAGGGAGGATGGAACCTTAGTCAGTTAACTAGGGAAGAGTAAGACCTTAGAAGGCACCCTAGGTTCCCGAGTAGTCTCATGGGTTTCTTGGTCTTGGACCAAGCAGGTTGACGCCATGGAAAAATCCCTAACATATGGTTAGTGCCCCTATATGTCTCTAGGGTATTCTGGTATGGGCCCAGACAATTCTTAGACATGATGTCAAAGCAGATCCTACAGGTTGAGACAGAAACATCCTGGTTTAGGACTAGGCAGATTCTTGGTTTAGGACCAAGCAGTTCCTGCAAATACATTCCTGGTAAGTTAACAAGGAAAGTTCTTGGTCAGTTGACCAAGATGATGATGTGTGATGACCTCTCTCCTATTCGGTTATTTCTAGGTTACTTCTCAAGGGACATGCCACCCCTTGATTATGTCACTAGCACCTAACCCTTAGGAGCAGTACTAAGGACCGAAGGATCACATCATACAGGTTGGATCTTCTTCCTTATACTGTGATGATAAAAATATATATGGAACACATGTGACAATATACCTTGAGAGAGAAAAGATTAAAGTCCTTGGTCTTGTTGGTCCTTTGGGTAAAAGGGTTTGTTTCTCCACCTTTATGGTTTACCTTGGTCTTGTGAGTATGAGGGTTGTCTTACCTTCTTATTATGGCCCCTTTTTTTGACTTATGGTCCTTTATCTTTTTACTTGGTCCTAGCGCCCCTATTGTGTGTACCTTTGGTAAGATGAATTTAATTTTATGATTTTTTATTTTTGGACCATTGGTACTTTATGGTTTTTATTTTTCGACCATTGGTACTTTATGGTTTTTGTTTTTGGACCATTGATAGCCTATCCTAAGTTAACTTAACTTTATGGGTTTTATTTTTCTAAGACCATTGGACTTTTAGTACTATACTAAGTGAACCTTTTTTTAATCTTTTTTGTTTTATGTGTAACCACCCTAAAAGCTAGGGTGTTGAGAGATACCCTTCTAGAAGTTTTTCCAAGTTATAAATACAAGTCTTATTCATCATTATCCTTCAAGAAACATTTCATCTCTGATTTAGTTGTGATGCCTCTATTGGTAGGTTTTCACTGGTGTTCTATGTTGCTGGTGTTTCATTGGTGCAACTAGGGTTTCCTTGTTTCATGCTTGGGTTTAATGGTTGATCCTTTCACAGTTGATTTGTGGATTGTGTCCCTCTTGTTGAACCGTGACCTATTGCACTTGATTTGTAGACTGTGTGGTATATCTCATGTTGGGTTGTGAACTTGTTTGTGCCCTAGGGTTGGGCTGTTAATTTGTTTGTGCCCTAGGGCTGGGTCGTGAGGCTGTTTGTGATCTTAAGCTAGGGCGTGACTATCATTTATATGACTGTTGTAACTTCTCCTTGTTGGGACATGACTTGATTCACTGACTGTGTGTTTCTCTACTAGCATGATCGTGTGTCTCAATTGAGTATGATTGTGTGTTTCTCTACTAGTGTGATTGTGTGTCTCTGCTGGGCATGCATGTGTTTCTCTATGAGGAGTGACTTGGTTGGGTTGTGTTCTGTGAAGGTCTCTTTGAAGTTTGGATAAAGTTTTGAAGTTTCTCTTCATGTTGATTAAGAATATAAGGTTTGTCCCCTTACTACTTTCTCTCTCTCTCTCTCTCTCTCTCTCTCTCTCTCTCTCTCTCTCTCTCTCTCTCGGTACGTCATATGTTGATTTAGGTGACTTGTCTCTTCGGTGACAAGATCAAAACCTAAAAGTATCTGAGTATAAGGCTGATTCAAAACAATCCTAGAATAGTATTTTTATTGTTCTTTATTGTTGTTGTTTTGTGTACATTATTATTGTTTTGTTTCATCAGTTATAATATTGTTATTGTACATGGAATTTGGTAAGTCATCTCAAGGACAAACTTTTACGCAGTGACCAGTGGAGTGTTAAAGTTGAAAGAGATGAAAATTATGTTTGAATTTATTGCAGCATTACTATTATGAATCAAACTTTGTTTCATAATTTTATTTATGCATTAAAGTATATTTTTTATGTCAAATCCGAACCTAACCCTAAACTTTAACATGGTATCATAGTAAGGTTTGTAGCTAACTCTGATTTTACAACCTATGAGAGTCTACCTATATCCTAAGGTAAGGGTTTGAGTACTAACCAAACTTGATCTCATTGATCCTTGGAAAAGTTCATCAAGTTGGAAAAGAAGTATTTAAGAGAAAAGAGATTTATAATTAAAGTTGGATGGCCACACACAAGCATGAGTTGGATGGAAATAAAGATGTATGGATTTGCTACTCCATGTTCTAAACATGACATCAAAATTGTGAACTTGATCCCATAAAGGTTATGTCAAGTAAAGAAGGTTAACTCGGGTATGTATTTATGAGGTAAGGGGACAACTAACTCTCTATGTGACTTGATCATGTGCTTGCTTGATCAAAAAATACCTTCTAGGTTGACTATCTTGTAAAAGGTTGTATGTTGCATTGATGAATGTAATATGAGTTCACAAGTTTAAAATTTATCCATGTTATTATCTTGACCACAATATCTAAGGTTGTGGTCTAACCTAGATTGTTCTAATACGTCTGTGATCTTGTATCCGTTCTATCCCAACTTGTTTTCATGTCTTGTCATGATATGTTGCATTTATGAGATTGATATGCCATTGATGATATCTAAATAATTGTTGAATGATAAGACTATGCCTTTATGTGAAATGGACATTGATGGTTGCTGACTATTGTTCTGAATGGCAAGTGATCTTGTTTTATGCTTAGAGTTAAAAGCAAAGTTTCAAAGGGAATTGAGTACTTAGGTACAGAGGGAGTAACAAACTCCACAAAGTGCAGTATCAATGATGATAGATAGTGTCAGCACTGAGACAACAAAAGAGAATCTGTCAGGAATTTATTAATGATTTGTTCCTTAGTAGAGTGGAACAACTGGTAAGTTCAGAAATCAAAAGGGAGCCAATTGTTCTCCCAAATCCCAAACAGGATGGGATTGCAAAGAAAAGAGTTGATCTCCCTTGAAGAAATTTTTCAGAGAATCCTCCCCACTGATATAAACAAAGCCCAATCCATGAGCCATATATCTTAGATGAACATAGGAAGGAGGTCAGGGAGTCCTTAGTTGATCTCTTTGAGAAACCTATTGAAAGGTTTCATGATTTGATATCTCAGATGAGCCATGTCAATATTTTAGAAACCTCCATTTATGAGGAGGCAACCAAGCATCAAATTTGGAAGATGTTAAATGATCCGAGGAAATTTGCTCTCAACTATCAAGGGAAGTTAGTTATTACTTCCAAGTGGATCTATAAAAGATCAAGCTTCTTGCTAATAGTTAGATCCAATTGGATCTCTCAGAAAATGTTGTGCTCCATGACAGGTCAACACATAAAGAGGAAATTTCACCATATCAAATACTTGGTGCAAAAACTTCAGTATGTTAAGATGAACATGTGTTGACTAAGCCTCTGTCAAAGTCTTTGTACTTATGAGAAAATATTAGTGGAGTATTGACTAAACCTCTGTCAAAGTATGAGGACTTTCGAGACAAGCTTAGTGTTGCTAAGAATGCCTCTCTTGATGAGAGGAAGTGTTGATTTCAAAGCATCATAGAGAGCCATTCTACGAGAGAATGGAGGCATCTGGTCAGTTACCAAGAGTTGATCAACATAATTTAGTATGGGACCAAAGCTCAACTTGGGGTTGAGAGCCATTCTTTAAGAATGGATGCACTTGGTCAGTTACCAATATTTTTGCACCTGCGAGACCCATTCTCAGGGAGGATGGTACCCTCCTCGGTTAACTAGGGCAGAGCAAGACCCTAGAAGGTACCCTAGGGCTCCCACTAGTCTCCTGGGGTTCTTGGTCTAGGACCAAGCAGGTTGATGCTATGGGAAAATCCCTAACATATGGTTAGGGCCCCTATATGTCTCTATGGTATCTTGGTTTGGGACTAGACAATTTCTTGGACATGATGTCCAAGCATATCATGCAGGTTGAGACAGAGGCTTCCTGGTTTGGGGCCATCCAGATTCTTGGTCTAGGACGAAGCAGTTCCTGCAAGTACATTTCTGGTCAGTTAACCAGGGAGGTTCTTGGTCAATTAACCAAGATGATGATGTGTGATGTCATCTCTCCTATTTGGTTATTTCCATGTTGCTTCTCAAGGGACTGGCCATCGCTTAATTATGTCACTACTGCATAACCCTTAGGAACAGTACTAAGAACCCAAGGATCACATCAACCAGGTTGGATCTTCTTCCTTATACTGTGATGATAAAAATATATCTGGAACACATGTGACAATATACCTTGAGAGAGAAAAGATTAAAGTCCTTGTTCTTGTTGGTCCTTTGGGTAAAAGGGTTTGTTTCTCCACCTTTATGGTTCACCTTGGTCTTGTGAGTATGAGGATTGTCTTACCTTCATGTTACGACCCCTTTTGTTGACTTATGGTCCTTTATCTTTTTAGTTGGTCCTAGTGCCCCTATTGTGTGTACCTTCGGTAAGATCACTTTTATTTGATGGTTTTTATTTTTGGACCATTGGTACTTTATGGTTTTGACCATATTTTTAAGTCAACTTAACTTTATGGTTTTTATTTTTGTAAGACCATTGGACCTTTGGTTACTCAGTCAACTTTTTTCATCTTTTATGTTTTATGTGTAACCACCCTAAAAGCTAGGGTGTTGAGAGATACCCTTCTATAAGTTATTCCGAGTTATAAATACAAGTCTTATTCCTCATTATCCTTCAAGAAACATTTCATCTATGATTTACTTATGATGCCTTTTTGTTGTTCAGGACAATGCACCCTTGTAACCTAGGGTCTCTGTGGTTACCAACTTACTAAGACACTTGCAGACAATCAACTTATCTAGAAAATGAAATAGGAATAGAAAGGAATCTTACCATACCTAGTTTATGATGGTTGATCCAAGCTTGGTATTCTCCTCTTTCAATCTCTTTCAAAGCTTCCAGGTCTTCTCCAATTCACCTGCAAAAGACAAATTCTTTCAGCAGTATCTTGTATATATATATATATATATATATATCAATGATTAATGAGATGCATATTCATAATAAAATAATCAAAACAATTCATTATTCATCATATACAAGAATGTAACAACACAAAGATTGGAAGAAGAACTTTCTTTATTAATAAACAGAGAATGGTGAGATTACAACCAAGCTTATGAAACAAGGACTCCTCTGCAAACCGAGGACACTAAGTTTTGCTGCTCCAAGATCTCTAAAGGCATACCACCAACATAACTTTGATCTTCTTATAATGATTGATTAGCCCCATCCCAAGGCCTCTATTTATACATGAGGAAAGTGGTTTCGAAGGTTAGGATGGTTGAGATAGTTGAGATAGTTATGGATCAAGGCTCAACTGATCTCGAATAATCGTGATTTATATTTTGTAATATTGAATTAAGGTACATGCGAGTATATATATTGGAAAGGCACATATGACACGCTCCTTGCTTTAAGGCAAGTCGCGTGTTCAAGGTACACGCGAGTTGCAATGCAAATAGTCGTGTATGACACACACATTGTAATGCAAATAGTCGCGTGTGCATCCCTAATCTCCAAATGAAAATATATTAAGCTGGTCATGAGTTTATGTATCAATGGTCATGCACATCTATAGTGTTTTGTCTTACTTCAATCCTATTTGTCCTTTTGTGTCCCGACATATTGGATATCAGTTCTCGGACGGAGAAGTGCCATTTTAGTTGATAACAGATGCCCCCTAATGTGTGAGGTCAGAGGGAAGCGATGGCTGAAATACATTACAATCTTTTAATCTTGGAGAACTCAAGTGTCCAAGGAAGCAGAAGAAGTACCTAAAACAAATACATATCAATGTCAGATACAAAATCATATCCGAGGATGCCATGTTCAATATAATGGAACACTATCCCCTTAACAATATTTGATTACATCATGTGATACAGGTACAAGACCACATATATTACAAAGGTGGATGGAAGCCACAAAATACAATGATGAGTCTTCAAAATATGGAAACTATGTAACTGAACATAACACGATCTTGCACAACTTAGGCTATAGAGGTGAACCTAAGGTCTTCATCGAAATCCAAAGGAACCAGTACAATCCTTACCATGTGAATAGATGTGCTAAAGTCGAACATGGAAGGAACTCAGCAGAATGTCAGATAATGAGTGAAACTGGCAACTGAAGCAAAGGAGTTCACCAGTAATGATAGTGAATACTAAGGTACCATCGTCAAAGCTATAGTTCTTCATCTTGAGGAAGTGCTGATGATAAACCATACTGTGATGAGGAAGGCAATGGATCCTCCAACAGATCACAAGGGTGACTAGGAACTGGATACGGGAAGGTAGACACAAGTAATACTCAGATAGGATAATGATGGAATCAAGATAATAATTAGATGAAGGGATAGATCCTTGAATAGTGAGCATGACATAGAGATGACCCAAGGCAACTTTTAACTTGCAGATAGATCAACTAAACTTATATGTCATGTAGGAGACATGATCAGATTCCCCATGTATAAAGGGCAATTGGAGGAGTAAGAAACTCGAAGTAATAGCTGAGCTGAAAGTGTAAACTAAAACATGAGTATCGGAAAATTCAGAGAGTGCTATGTTCAAGGACGATATGCTGCCACTATTTATAACCCAAAGAGAGTACTTCTTCCTTATCTTTCCCGTTAAATTTTAACGAGTCTAGGAAAGTAAACTTAGACCTCTCTTCTTTTTTGACAAGCTTGAAGAGGGGAGAGAATAATGCTTGATGAAGTCACTGATTCATGGATTTTATGAGCCCGAACTAGTACATGGTCATTGGTGTTTTCATATTTTGAGAGCCTGGAAACTCTGAAGAAGACTCTAGGGGGTTGCTTTTTCGTACAATTTAGTCTCTTGGGGTCGGAAAAGTATAAAACAATCCACAAAAGAACTCTCTTAGCTTCCGAAGAAGTAAGGCGCACCTTTTTCATACTTAGTCAGGAAGGTCCAAAAAAGATTAAATTACCACCTACCCAACGCCCCTTCAAAAGCAGCATATAGCCTGAGTTTTACAAGTGTGAAGGAAGGCAAGATCACTCGAAAAGATCCATTTGATTACGAGAAATAGGGATTTCAACAGTAAACTCGATACTTTGTTCTTTAGGGTTTAATGAGCATGACAAAGACATAAAGTACGCTTAGAATATTTTTCATGTTTAGGTCCAGAGCACGAAAAAGAGAAAACTAAGCTCATATCGAGGGTTCCTTTTCCATAAATTTAGTCCCTCGGGCCTGGAAAAGTGATAAATCTGTGCCTGAGAATACTCTTCTCAATTCCAAAGAAAAGAGTGTTCATTTTTCGTATTATTCCACATGGTCTGAAAAAACGATAACCTACCACCAATGTAGATGCCCATTCACATATTCTTAACGAGCCTGAATGGACAAGTTTACTTGACAGTCAAGTCTTTTTTGAGGAGTCAGACCTGGGCCTAAAGAAACTCCATAAGGGAGGGGAGCCTTATAAAAAGGGAGAGCTTGTAAAAATAAACAAATAATGAGGCTCAATTTGTCATGAAAAATAGCTAATAAGGTTCCCCAAAACCTATGACAACAAAGTGATCTAAATTAGGGTACTCATGGAAAGGAGGTGCTCTGCACAGAAGAAAAATGATGTAGACGAGGTAAAAATGGTTAAACACCATAGTCTGTGGTCAAAGAGGTAATCCTAGGGTTAAAAACAGATAAGGTATAGATGCATAACGGCATATGAAAGACCCAAATTCTACCATATAAGAGTGAATAACAACTTTTGAAAGACTTCAAACCTGTTCCATTTGGAAAAAGGACATGGTATTAGTTCAATTATAAAATAATTTTCAAACTATAGGTTAGAAACCCAAAAATTTGAATTTTTTTCTATATATAGTTCAAAAATAGAATTAAAACATACCCATTTGACCTTTTTACCCAATTTGGTGATATTTCACCTCTGACTTGCAATGCTCACCGAAGACAAACCAGTGGACAATCTCAAATTTCACAAGTGTCAGGTTAGCTAGCTTTCCCTTCTCTTTCATTCCAACCATTCTAAATTTCAATTTTATGCAAAAAATTAATGTTTTGGGCCATCCCTAGGGTGGTTGCGCAGTACATGTGGGTAGGTGACTTATACAGTCACGTACACATGACCTGCCTGAAGGCAACACGCATGTGACACGTGACCTGTCTAAAAGACAGTCGTGTGTATTGCATAACATAGAAAACTTTATGTTATGGCCAAATTAAAGAAATTTGATAGATTCTAATGCTTAATGATGGTCAATTGGGCAGGTTCAATCATGGTTTTAGAATGGAGGGAATAAGAACACGCGGATATGGACCAAGATGCCCTCCGCGATGCCCTCATTGTGCATGCACTACGACAAATTGGGCTACTAAAGTTCTTCTGCACTTCTCCAATGCGAGCCAATATCCGCTTGCTTGAACATTTGATTATCTATTGGGATCATAACCTTGGAGATTTTGATCTTCAAGGCGAGATCTTGGAGATAGTTGTGGAAGACATTTATTTCTTCACAAGGTTGTCTCGCAGGGGTATGCCTATGAACCTCGAAGGTACTGGCAGGGGTGGTGACCCCATGAGTGTCCAAGACTATGTGGACACCTACTGCACGTAGGGGAGTTAGAAAAAGGGATGATGCATCCCGATTGTTCATATCGGCAACTTCCCACTACAGGTAGTGGTAAGTACAATAGTGCAGGTTATAGGATCTTCATCATTACATCTCGCCACTCGAACCCAAATGAGAGTAGCAGGGGAGTGTTTATAGGGAACTATGTTTTATTGGTGTTCGAGCATTGTTACTGAGAGAAACTTCCTATGGCTTGGGGGTACCACAACAGACAGTATGACACCAGAAATCAATCTTTCCCAATATGAAAGAACAGTAAGCAAATCTAACACTAAGGGATATCGAATCGTACCTTATTCCGGACGGTTGAAGTAGATCCCCGTTGAACTTTTCCAATGCAATTGCAATTATAATTTGCTCTCAACAACAGCAAACAAAGCAAGCATGATATATATAAATGTGTAAGATCTATCCTAGCAAATATAATCAATCATGTATAAACAATTAAATACATCCATGGATTCAATATTCATATTCAAAATGCACATGAATTGGACAAGAAAAGATATTTCTATTAATAAATCAGAGATACAATAGTGAAAAACTCTGTCGGCACTTATGCGAAGCGGAGAAACCAAGTCCTCCACCTGGGCCTCCACCAATTCAATCCTCCATCTCTCGATAGCAAGATCACAAAGCAAAGGAAAGCTTGGGAAGAACACTATGTGCTCTAAGGGACAAAGGGATGCAGAATCAAGTATAAGCAAAGCTGAGGAAACAATGGACTATAGTTTCCTTGCTCTTCAATTTCTCCTCCTTCGATGTATCCAAGGGGTTCCTTATATAGCACTCCAAAGAGGTAATGGATGGTCGAATCCGAGCGTTCTCAAGGCATTTGGAAGGCCAAGAGTCAAGTTATTCGAACTCAAATGAGGAAAAATCCAAAAATATTTGTCATTTTGCACACATTGCGATGTACGTAGGTTTTAGGTCAAAATTTGCGTATACACGTGGGTATTGCTTTAGAAGTCGCGTATATGTATAAACAGACAATTTTTGGGGATGATCTTGGAACATAAAAGTATAATATAAGTCAATGAGATCCAAGGAGTCTGCAGAGGGACAAGGAAGGCCATAAATGTGTGATCTACCTGATGTGGTAAAATCAGCTATAACAGATGCCCCCTAATGTGTGATCTCAGAGGGGTAACATGATGGCTGAAATACATTATAAAATCCATCCCAAAAGTGGAGTAATGAAGACTCAGGTGGAAGAACCAGCCACTCATCAGTACAATACAATGATAAATCTCTACATGTGACTGCAAATACATGGAGCAGTCCCACATACATAAGAGTACAATGGCCATGAATAGGCATGATATACAAAGTTTCATGTGTGGTCATTGCCACGTACAATATACAATGGATCAAGATCTCCATAATGGATGAAGATATCTGATATACACTAGAAATACTGGAATCATGATCACGAGAGATGAACTCTCATGAATACTGGCATGATCAAGGAGGTAGCGTATATGGAATGCCACCAAGCTAGAAGGTCTTCTACACAAACCGCTACGAGTACATGTCCTACTATGTGACTAGATGTGTCTAGGTCGAACATAGTAGTCCATCGTCTGATTACTGGTAATTGATGTATACCGTTAACAGATGCGAGGTAACCCACTAATAATGAAAATGGGAATCAAAGTACAGAGTGCAATCTAACAAGTGTGAATAGATGTGTTGAGGTTGAACACTTGAAAGAGTCCATCGATCAAGGGACATTGATGTATTCCCAAAAACTGTTGATGGCGAGAGAACCTACCATTGATGACTGGAAGTCTCAAGGCACTAAAATGACTCTAAACTCCTATTCCAGAATAAATGATCCGATGTCGATGTAATGGAATCCGCTGGAAGGAGGGCATTAAGGCATCCCCAATCAACCAACACGAGGTACTCAATAAAGTTGTATAATGTGGAAGAACTCAACGAACAAGATGTGCACGAACTAGTAACCATACCGGGAATGGCCGACATGCAAATTCAAGATAATTGAGGAATGGTTGACTCAGGATTCAACTTCCTTCGAACAAGAGCATAAGGCAAGTGGCGACTGAAGGTAGGCAGCATGGACTCGATATACAAACTGGGACATCTCTGTGACGTAGTACAAATTAACAGAGGCTCCATGGGGACTGGAAGCATAACCAGTCGGTGGAGATAAACTCAGAGTAATGAGTACAGCTCCTAGAGTCAAACTAATAACCCACCCAATGAATGTGATATACAGTGCTCTGTTCGAAGGTGACACGACTCGACTGTTGCCAAAGATAACATCTATTCCCGCCCGGATTTTTATGTTTTTTTAATTTTTTTGGCTTTTTCAGATATTTTGAAAAGCTTGAAAAAGAATGAAAGTGCTTTATAGTACATAGGTTGGAGGAGACGAGTGTCAGGGACAGAAAAACTAGTTCCAAGCAGTGGAACATACTTATGATCAATGCAAGGAAACATGTGTAGGATAACGACACTCGGATATGTAAAAAGGCTCTGCTTGGCTAGACATGAGATGAGCTTGAGCTATATGGCTTATAACTCGAAGTCAGGGAGCCGACATAAAGCTCAAGAAGGCAAGCAAACCTCATGAAATGCAATTACAACTTGATATATACAAGGGAGCCCCTATGGGGAAAATCCAACATAAAGTTCAAGAGGAGTATGAAGCTCTTGCTCAAGGATATGGTGGGACTAAAACGGGACTCTCACAACCTAAAGGAGGTATCTTAGCATGGGCACCAAATGAAAAATAAGATCTAACTAGGGAACCCATGTATAAGAAAGCTCTACCATTCACACAATACCACTTCTAACAGCAGCATGAAGGTTCTGTGATATCATGGAATGGGTTCGTACCTAAGGTTAAAATGAAGCGGTCATAAGGTCATGCAAAATGTAGGAAGATGTGAAATCCTAACCTATATGCCAGTTCAGACATTATAACTGCAATGGGCACCGACGGGTCGAATCTTAGCGGACCCAAAATCAAGAGAACATAAATATACTCAAGTAACACCCCAAAAGCAAACTAGCACACAAAGAGAACACTCCTAAGAAAATCTACAGCCAAAATACAAGCAAACCAAGAGGAGGATATGTGAGCTCCCGAATGCAACAAGTATGTCTCGCCTAAGAGAGGCTCGAAACTCCCATACACTACAAGTAGAGGTGTGTAACCAGTTATAGTGGCCCTCGGATTCAACACGTAAAGAAACTGTGTTGTCCAACCCCTAGCTGGCCAGGACACCTACAGAATAACCTCTACAAGTACCCCCTACGATACCTAGGTAAGGCAACTAAGGTAACCCCAATATAATCAATGCTCAGGCGGACAGTCGCAGGCGGGATCGATCATATGGGCAGGGTAGCAAAGCCCAAAACTCTTGAAAGAGCCCCTAGATATGAATACAATCTTGGAAATATCTTTGGCACTCACAAAAGTGACCAAGGGTTATCCCAATCACAATCGTGCATGCTACCTCATGCTTGACTCCTGTGTAAGAGGAGCTTCCTGAGAAACACTAATTATACAAAGGATTTCTCACTCTCACATTGACAGACACCTAATTGTTTGTGTTTATTAGTCTTGGAGAATTGACTCACAGTGAACTATTCCAAGACTCTAAAGCCTAATCTTGTTGGTGAACCCTATAAAAGAAAAATGTGTAGTTCATTTTAATTAAGCGTTGATTTTAATGGCTGTGATTACTCAAAGGGAAATGGTCGTGCAACTAATGATATTGTGACTCAACAGTGAAATAGATGTGCACACCTAACAAACAATGCCAAGTGCAATTTCGTCGAATGAAAAACAGGGTATGCCACTACATGAGATGCAAAAATATTCATTTATTTCCGAATGCCAATGCAATCCTTTCTATATGAAATCCTAAACACAACTCTCATCCAAGCAATCCAATGCAAGTACCTCCTTAAATCCATATGTGAGATACAGGTAAGAATGCAACTATTTTGTATTTTCAATATAAAAGAATGAAAATGCAATAAAAGTTACTAAAGATCTTAGTCTTTGCAACAAGTAGAAAACACAAGCCAAGCAAGACACCAAGACAAAAAGACTAATGCACTAATGGTAAAACAAAAAGAGAGATAAATTACTAGAACTACTTTCAAAGAAAAAACAATGAAAAAGCGGTCTCTAGTCACGAAAGAAGCTGTCAGTAGACAACATTAGTACCCAGGAAGACCCAACCACACTCACAACCCACCCAGCAACTTCCCACAACATCAAACTCAACCAAAAGGGAGGATGTACACAACTTTTAGCCAAAAACCTGCATGTATACGCGAATTTTGGCCAAAAACCTGTGTATGTACGCGACCTTTAGCCAAAAACTGCGTATACAGAGAAGAAAGTGGTAGAAAGCAAGCCAAGGGTCAAACCAATCTAGGGGAGTGTCAATGGATGAACATACTACTAAATGCGACATAGAAACAAGGAGAAAGAAAGAGCAAGTCAAGCACATTGTGCACCCAAATCCCAAAGAAAAACAAGGAACATCCCCAGCAGAGTCGCCAATTCTGTTACAGAGAGAAACTTCCTATGGCTTGGGGGAACCACAATAGACAGTATGACACCAAAAATCAATCTTTCCCAATATGCAAGAACAGTAAGAAAATCTAACACTAAGGGATATCGAATTGTGCCTTATTCTAGACGGTTGAAGTAGATCCTCGTTGAGCTTTTCCAATGCAATTGCAATTATAATTTGCTCTCAACAACAACAAACAAAGTAAGCATGATATATATAAATGTGTTAGATCTATCCTAGCATATTTAATCAACCATTTATAAGCAATTAAATACATCCATTGTGTTATCACTAAAAGATGCACCTTGACTGCATAAGGAGCATGGCTAGTGAATCTTAACAGTATGTAAAGGATAGGAATGATAGTTGTAAACAAGGTAGATACATTACAGAGATCAGGCTAGGTTTAAAGACCAAACAGCAGGAAATGTATCATTGTAAAATACAATAATAGGAAAGACTATGAGCATGAATTTATAAAGAATGAATCTGGTTCTGCAATGGGACATTTAAAGGTAATTGCACATCATTATAAGAAACTTGTAATGGTCTGTAATTGACCATATACAAGATAAAATCATAACTAGATGCAATTCATATAAAATCAAAACAAACTCATGATGATAATCATTTCAAAGCAGCCATCCTACATAAAGAAAAACAGAGTGTATACATGCCCTGGCAATACAATCTTATCCCTTGGCTAGAACTCTCTTGCTCACTTCCCCCCACCCCCCCCCCATATTTTTACAATGAAATATATATATAAGATAGCAAAGCTAACCTCTTTAGAATTTTTTGGATCTAGTCTAATGAGTTTTTTCCAAGTTTGGCTAATCAAACAAGAAAATGACCCATGTCTCTATTTAATAGGGTTATACTTCTACTATGATTAAAACACTTAAATGAAATGCCACTTGCATTCATGGATGAGTATTGATGAGCTATAAGTGTAGTGCAATACTGCTGCTTCTTCCAATTTGATTTCATTTGGTGTTTTCATGTAATTTTGCCAACGATGTGCTCCATTTTGACTAAGGTGATTAGCTGGATTCCAATTTAAATTGTTCTGCAATTTCCTTCCCCGAGGATTCACCAATAGTGAGAACACTGAACTTGTGGTTGCATCTTCTAAATCATTGTCACTTCCACCAACACCTCTGCCAATAACACTAGTACCAAAAGGCTCAGGCTCTGGGCAACGCAAAGGAATGTATGCAATGTGATTTGTACTATTCTCATCTGGGTCATTTTGCATGGCTGTCTCCTGAAGCTGAAATGCATGTTCCAAGCTCCATAGAACATCTTCCATGGCATCCTGTCAATTCCCTGATCTTCCAAGCAGTTCTCGGCTGTCTCACTTAGCTTTTTCAAAGAACTAGGGTTAATGGTCCCAACAAGATGAGGGTCAATGATCTTTTCAAGCATGCCCTTTTTCCACCAGTGCATTTCCCACTCTGCTATATTGACTTGCTCTTTAGGGAGAACAGGATTAAGAACCTCTGATAACACTTTCTCTGCAGTACTCACATGGGTCTGATCCAGAGTGGGTCCAGTCTTTGAAAATCCAAAGTCTACTACATTCACCACAAAATTCTCATCCAACAAAATGTTGGTGGTCTTCACATCTCGGTGAATGATACCTTGAGCTGCTCCGGTATGGAGATAATAGAGACCCTTGGCTGCTCCTATACATACCTCAAGCCTCTGTTTCCATGGCAATGGAGGAAGATTTGACCCATACATATTTTGGCACAGTATTTTAGGATGTCCAGAACAAGTTGAATTGTTGCTTGTGCCCAAGATGTTGTCTCTTTAACTTGGTTATCCTCAGAAACCATGCATTCACCAAGAAACTCGTTGTAGAAAGTTGAATTCTGGAATACTGGTACAGCGTTCTTACCAAGAGTGTCTGCAAGGTCACCGAGTACACCAGCAGTAGCTTTTGTAACACTATCATCCATTTCTTTATCGCGGAAGACAGCCTCAATGAGCTGCAATATATGTACAGCATATGGCATCATTAGCTCAGGATTTGCATTCTTGAATCCTTGTAGAATTTCTGGATATGCCTCGAAAACACCATTTCTCAATTGATTATTGTATTCAACCATTTCATCATCTATGCTACTTGTTTGGGCAGCAATCTCTACTGCAGATTGAAGCATTGGCATAGCATAAGGCAGATACTTCTCAAAATTTCCATCAATAGCAAGAGCAATATCCCCAAAGCATGAAAATATTGGGGGATTCACTGAACGGTGCAGTTGACTACTTGACAGATCTTTTAGAAGATGATTCATAATACCAAAGGAAAAATATTAGCTTCGAAAGCACGACAAATGTCACCCACCACACCTATCATTACTGCACAAACTTGATACTCTTCAAAATTCTGGAGACCCATTTCAAGGTACATATAGAACTCTGGCATATACTTGGCAAACTCAAGACCAGTAGCATAAGCAAGAGCATCTATAGCAAGCATGGCTTCCTCGTGCACTGTTGCACTTTTGCAAGCAAACACTTGCAGAAAAAGAGCCATCCTTTGGTCTGCATATTGCAGAAGAGCAAATTTTGTTGCATCTTGATTGCCAAGATTCTGTATAATCACCTGTAATACACCACATAATAATGCCTAGAGATCACCTTGTTTCTCTCTATCATCTGAAGACACTATTTTCAATTCCATAGTCTAGCCCAACGTTGTCATTATTAAAGGAAGAAGTTTCATTATAACATTTGTAGTAGTTCTTTTATGATAAAACCAGCCTCGATGATACAATTCGTTTGCAGCATATAGCTGAGCCTCGTCATTAGACATGCTGTAAAATATATAGAAAGGTGTCTCCTCTTGAAATTTTGTAAAAAGGCCTTGTTGTAATCTAGGAACAGGTTGAACATAACATTGTGGTAATGTGTATTCAGGATCATCTTTTGCAGGCGAATCAAACCAGGGTGAACCACATGTCTTGTATAGGTTTTCTCTTGAATTTAAATTTAATAATCACCAAATCTTGAACACACTTGAATTAAACACTTGGGTGATCTCTTCCATACCTCTGAATTGAAGTATATTCTTACTGGCAATTTGTCATTTTCACAAATTCTTGGACAGAGCATAAGCATTTGAATTTAACCTATGGGATCAATTGAGGGCCACCTTAGATAAAACCTTTCTATGTGCTGCCAGAAATTTATAAATTTTGTTGGAGCAGATCTGATGACAACACATGGATTCAATATTCATATTCAAAATGCACATGAATTGGACAGGAAAAGATATTTCTATCAATAAATCAGAGATACAATAGTGACAAAATCTATCGGCACTTCTGAGAATCGGAGAAACCGAGTCCTCCACTTGGGCCTCCACCACTTCAATCCTCCATCTCTCGATAGCAAGCTCACAAAGCAAAGGCAAGCTTGGGAATAACACTATTTTCTCCAAGGGACAAAGGGATGCAGACTCATGTATAAGCAAAGTGGAGGCAACAATGGGCTATAGTTTCCCTGCTCTTCAATTTCTCCTCCTTCAATGTATCCAAGGGGTTCCTTATATAGCACTCCAAAGAGGTAATGGAAGGTCGAATCCGAGCATTCTCAAGGCATTTGGAAGGCCAAGAGTCAAGTTATTCAGACTCAAATGAGGAAAAATCCAAAAATATTTTTCATTTTGCACACATCCCGATGTACGTGGGTTTGAGGTCAAAAGCTGCGTATACACGAGGGTATTGCTTTAAAAGTCGCATATAAGTATAAACAGGCAATTTTTGGGGATGATCTTGGAACATCAAAGTATAATATAAGTCCATGGGGTCCAAGGAGTCTGCAGAGGGACAGGGAAGGCCATAAATGTGTGATATATCTAATGTGGTGAAATCAGCTATAACATGCATGATCCAGATCATGAGGAAGCAACTCTCTGACTGTAAGAGAGGACGCCACAAGAATTTTGGTTATTCTAGTATATTGGTAGCATTCTTCTTTGAGAGAGTGCCCGTTATCAGCCCTGCGGTACCACTTCTAGCTTTCTCTCCTTGCCAACCTAGATTGACCAGGTGGAGAGAAGTCTTCCTTTTCCAAGGTGGTGGAGGATCAGTCCAGGGTGTATATGATGATGACTTCTATGTGTGGTGGGGACGACAGTTACCAGCACTTGAGCAGTTTCCTTACTTAGGTTTAGATTTTCGAGGAGACAATGATCTCATCCTCCCGCCAAGAGGCATGTGGGGAGAGCTAGGTATTTTGCTTTTTATGTTTTTAAATTTTTATGAATTTTTATCATAAAGTTATATACATATGTATAAGAGTTTTTAATCCATTTTAATGTTGTTAAAATGCAGATGTTGGACCTATACGCCCTAATGGGAATCCCAGGATGTATGTACGGCTTGTACCAGGTGGAGACCAGTGTTTACTGAGAGTACACAAGGGAAAGCTGGCCAGGCTGACCCAAAGAGTACCTACTATACAGATTGAGCAGATTCCTGTTGTTATGCAAGAATTTGTAGTAGGAATTCCACCTATCTGGATATGCCTCGTGAGGAGGGTAGCCAGGGCCGTTCTAGTTTACATAGAAGTCGAAGAGGCTGTTGTAGCTGAAGAAGTTGACGATGATGATGATGGTAGTGATGGTGGTGATGCAGGTGATCAGGCCTAGATCTATAGGCATTGCATGGATTGCGATCCAATTTTTTTGTATATTTATATAGTTGTGACTGGATATTAGGATCAAAACTCGACCTATCTATGGACAGATTTTTACACACACACACACACATATTTCCTGGTTATTTACATGTGCTCCAAATGTATCTGTTGTGTAGATTTTACAAGATGTGTGTTAAATGCCAATCTAGAATATAGTTCGTATATGCATCAGTTAATGTATTTTCATTACGTGGAATGTGATTAAATGAAATATAATCGAAATTTCTTTCAAGTAATCTAACCTGTAAAAACTGACGTAACAAGGTAGGGTTTCACACCTGATAAGCTCCATTGAGTTGGTAAACCACCAGTTGAGAGTCAAGTCTGTCTTCCAACTGGTTGATGCCACGTGACAAGCCATCCCATAAAAACTCAATAACAACCTTGTACTTAGCCACATTATTAGTAGCAAGACCTAGGCAAGCTCCTCCAGAGGCAACTAGTTGTCCTGAGGGTGAATATATGACCCATGCGGCTGAATCCAGGTTACAAGAATGACGACTAGCACCATCCGCAAAACCTACGAACCACTCAGCTGACATCTGTAACAATAAATAGATGTTATAAGAACACTAACCAGCTAACTATTGTACATAAAATTACATACAAGAAAATACAAGAAAAAGCACTGGCCTAAGCATAGTACTTCTTCAGGTAGAGCCCATTTCTAGACTCAGGTAACTTATTTCCATCAAGATCAATTAACTTATATGCCCCTTTTTTCAAGACCTTCGACACGATGTAAGGTCCTAACCACATGGACTTGAAATTTCTTGCCCCCAGGGGTTCTTTGTCTTGATCCCAGAGCAAGACAAGCTCCCCTTCAGACAAAATTCTAGGCTTGACTGATTTATCATGTTGGTTCTTAACCCTATTCTTATGATCTTCATTTGTCGTTAATGCAACTTTGCGTCGTTCATCTAAATTTTCCAAGTGTAGTAAACGTTATTCTAATTCAGTCGTGTCAGGGAGTACATGAATGACAATTTTAAGTGATGGAATATTTTCAAACTCAACCAAAGTGACTGCTTCCACCCCGTGAATGAGTTGGAAAGGTGAAAAACCCGTGGCAATCTTAACATTAGTCTGGTATTCCCAAAGTGCAGGATACAACATAATGTGCCAATTTGATCGGGCTGCGTTAATAGTACGCTTAAGAATGGTCTTCAAGGTCTTATTGACAGCCTCGACTTGACCATTCACTTGCGGGTAGAAGGAAGATGAGTGATCTTGCTTGAACCCTTGCATAGTAGCCAATTCGGTCATCATGCTATTCTGGAAATGACTGCCATGGTCAGTGACAATCTCCTTTGGAATTCTGAAGCGAGTAATGATCTGGTAGAATATGAAGAAACTTGTAGTTTCACCGTCAGCTCTGAAGGTAGGCATTGCCTCTACCCACTTGGTGAAGTAATCAACAGCGGCAATGATATATTTGTGCCCCCAGCTGAAACTAGGTTGCACGTCACGTAATCCACCCCCCACTTAGTGAAGGGGCCCACTGCGATGACGGGAAACAAAGGAGCAGGATGTGACAGCATTTTCCTGGTGTAGAGCTGACATGGATGACAGCGCTTCACAGCCTCCACACAATGCTTAAAGATCGTGGGTGTGGGCAAGAAATAACCGACATGTAAAATATTCTAGGTCGTTTCTAACCCAGATAAATGACACCCGTATGATCCGCTATGGGAATCATTTAAGACACGCTCGTCCTCCTTGTGGGTGAGGCACCGACGCAAAATAGAGTCTACCACTCTATGGTACAAAGTATCCCCGATGATAAGGTAGTTTTTTGCATGTACGCACAGTTTACGTCGCTCTTCCCTCGAGAAGGATGCATGACACTTCAAAGTCTAGAGATAGATAAGTATATCTTTGTACCCAGGATCAAAGATTGAAATCAGAAAAATGTATTCATCTGGGAATGAGTCTTCTTCAACCACTACATTCTCGTCCATCGAAAATTATGCAATAAGCTATACAAAAACTAAGGACTTTTTAGATTTGGCAAACTGAAAATCCAAGTCAAATTCGGAGAATGACTATCCATTTATTGAATTTGCCCCCGATTATGCGTCGAGACAAAACATACTGAAAGGGATTAACATCTGCCACTACTGAAGTGGTCCTCAGTAGGATGCAGTGATGTAACCTCTGCACAGCATAAACAACTGCTAAAGCCAACTTCTCGACATGGGAGTATCAAAGTTCAGGGTCATCCAATGCACGACTAACATAATAGACAACATGCTCTTGGAGCTTGTCATCTTACTAGACCAACACTATCCCAATGGTTGATCCTGACACATCCAGATACCATATAAAATATCGAGAGTAATCTGATGGGCGTCACAAAGTAGCCGAAAACAAAGCTTTCTTTAATGCCTCGAAAGCAAGTTGTGCGGTTTCATCCCATATAAATGGAGTGTCCTGCTTCAACAGGCACATGAAACCCTTAGTGATCTTGGCATAGTTAACAATAAAACGTCGAAGTAAATTAGACTTTCCTTGCAAGCTTTGAAGTTGCCTGATAGAACAATGGGGAGGCAGATTTACAATGGCCTCTACTTTCAAAGGATCCACCTGAATACCTTTGTTTGATGCTATGAACCCAAGTAGCCGTCCCGACTCAACGCAGAAAACACACTTGTGGGGATTCAAGCGTATTTTGTAATGTCTATATCGTTCGAAAATCAAGCGAAAATGATCTGGATGATCAATCCTCTTACGGGAATGAGCAGGAAAATCATCAAGGTACGACTCGACAATGTTCTTAATGTCATGGAAGGCAAAATTCATTGCTCGTTGAAAGGTAGCCCCTGCATTTTTCAATCCAAAGGGCATTTTTTTGTACCCAAAGGTACCCCATGGACAAATAAAAGTCGTTTTATATTGGTCTTACGGCTTAATTTGAATTTGATTGTACTCGGAAAAACCATCCATAAACGAAAAAACTTCACTCCCCGCACAAGCATCAATGATTTGATCTATAAAAGGTGTGGGGTAATTGTCATAAGGATAGGTTTAGATTTCATGTTGAAAGATCAATGGATCAATTCTTGGCATCTCCTCATATGACCAGGAAAAACACGTCGCGAAACTCCTTAAATAAGGCAGTATAGATAGTAATCTCCTCTGGAGAGCGGTTTGCACCGATATGTACGTTTTCAAAGACGTTAGGGTTTACAGAGATGTTGATAGGAATGGTAACACAAATATTTGCCATATTCCCCTCGACAAAAATTCCCTCCCTTGGCAAGGGATTAATCGGTAGATCAACATCATCTACCAGTCTCACATGGAACTGCTAGTTTTCAATTCTACTAAGCTTTGGAAGGAAGTAATATCAGTGGTGAAAATCTTCACAAACCTTGTCTCGCCCACTCATGGCTTCCAAAATGGCTTCATCCGAAGGCAAAACCATGTCTAAGCAGTCATCTGAATATAAAGAGTTCTCTGCCCAAGCAGGCAGGTAAGCTTCCTCCAACTCCTCTGAGACTGTAGAAGGAGTCGAAATTGGATCAGCAGTGGTGTTAACGATAGCTTGGTAAGCCATTTCCACTGCAGATAAGGGTACCTGAGGTTCATGATGGGTAGGAAGGACCCAAGGATCAGTTCTATCGACAACCGTCGCGATAGACTTACCCACACTCGTAGAACCTAGATAATTTATCGGGGCTAGGATATTAAATGTGCCCATTAATGATGAATATATTCCAGCCCCCAAGCTCTCTGTAGCCGGTTTGACCTAATCAACCAAAGGTACGGTGGACTCATTCATTTCCAAATGGCCCCTTTGAGCGAAATTGATTTGGTCAACAGTAACCAACTTTCCTTCATGTGGAAAAACCACTACTCGAAGAACAGTCAAGGCAATCGTGCACATAACGTAAGTCCATCTTCTCCCGAGAAGCAAGTTATAGTCCAATGGAGCATCAATCACCTCCACTTCAACATACACCACTTTCCCTACCAACTTAATCTCAAAATCTGGTAGAATACCATGTGGGAAAAAAGACCTCTCGTCGAAAGCAGTAAGAAAGGTGTTCGACGGAACTAGCTCCAGGGAACCTAAAGCTTTCCAGCAAGAAAGAGACATAACACATTTGGAAGCACCCTCGTCAACAACTGTACGCCCAATGGTCTTACCATCATGAATGAAATCTACTGACAAGGCCACATGATACGGTAGGTGCATCTTAACATATGATAGATTAAACTTTGCCATCAAATTCGAAGAATCAATGCCGCCTAAAGCTGCTAAAATGGCATCCCGCTGAGCAGGAAAAATCTGAAGCACTTCCAATGCAGACATCACACTAGGGTTTTGGGCCAAATATTCCACCACAAATTAGTTAGAAGCAACCCTAGAATTTGGGTTGTGAAATGCCTTTTTAAAGATGCCTTTTAGAATTTTGGGCATTGGATCAACAGATTTCTTGATTGTGAGAGGGTTAGAGGTTTCACCAACAGACTTACCCTTCTCGGGAGCCTCCATCTCATAATTTGTGTTTCTCATCTGGAGCAAGGTACTAGATCGTACCATGTTGATAAAATTTTGGTCAGGAGGGGCACTGGGAGTGCCCCTAGCTACATTAGAAACAAAAGCTGCATTCTACCCTTGGGGAAATGGATCCTTCAGGACAACTGGTTGTTGGGTTTTGAGCAGCTTCTGAGATTGATCAATGAGAGGGCATTGATGAGTTAAGTGATCTCCCTAGCACAACTTACATGTAAATTTCACCTTCTTCTTATCCATTTTTCCTCCATCAGCATTATTTGTGGGTTTAGGCTTGTTTTGATTTCCCTCACCTTTCTTCCCTTTTTTATTTTTCCCACTGGGCTGTTGATTTCCCTTCTGGGAGGATTGTGCAAAAAAATTTGCATTTTGGGGTGAGGGGGCAGCATTTGTTGCCTCCGCTGTAGACTGCTTGACAGACAACTCATGGATTTGCTTGGCCAATGACTCTACAGTGGGACAATTAACTAAACCAACCACACCATCGACATGGGGTCCATGCTTGGGTTTCTCGACACTATGGGTAGACCACGGTCCTTAGGTATGATTTCATTTAATATCCCAGACTAAGCATATATCAAATCCATCTGTTGGGCCCTGAGGATGGCCTATTATTCAGTGGTCACCCTCGAAGTGGACACATCCTTAGATATATAAGGAAATAAAGACTTAAGGAACCACTCTAACAAGAAATTGGGTGGGATGGTGGCTTTTATAAGCCTCTTCCATCTTTGCCACTTTGGGATATGATCCGATATGTGAGTGGCTTTGCTTGCCAAAAGGTAGACAATAGGTCTGTGTCGACATCATACCGGATAGGAAGCTGGAAGTGGTTCAAGTACACATTTGCTAAGTCTCAAAAACTGTTAAATGCAGCATAAGGCAATTCAATATACCGTTTTACTACAACACCAGTCAAAGTTCTTTGGAATAGCCTCAACCGAACGATGTCATCGTTCAGTGAGTTGGAAGAGAACCATAAATGAAAAGTGGTGATATGGGCACCTAGATCTTCACCAGTTTTTCCCTCAAACTTGGGAATGTCCGAGGGTAACTTACTTGGAACAGGTGGCCATGTGGCACTATGTTTCACTGGGTCATTCATCAACTTAGACAAATTTGGCAAGTTTAACGTTGCCAGGAACAAAAGTTTAGGCCTAACTAGAGCCTGAAAAACATGAGTTTGGGAAGTAGAAGGACCTGCCCCCTGATTCCCAAACGTAAAGGTGGCATTGCCCTCAGCCGCTAGTTGTGAAGTAGTTGGACTACTTTGAAACGGATTCCACCCATAAGCCAGTGGATTATTTGTGTGTGGTGCAGTATAAGTGGTTTGAGCCCCTCTAGACAAAATTGGAGTCTAAAATACCAGAGCGGGTATCCCTCCGCTAAAAAGTGAAAAGGGAGAGCTCGTAAACGGGGTTGAAACTGAGGTCTGGAAAGCTTGGCCAAAAGCGTTCGTGTTTCCAAACTACATCCCCACATATGCAGGTGTAGGGCCTGCATAAGGAGTAGATGGGGGTATGTGCCCCCCATTCCACGGGAATCCCTGAACAAATGAAGATGATCCACTAGGACCACTCTGAGCAGTGTGCATGAAAGAGGGGGGAGCAAAAGGAGCACTAGGGATCCCAGTGACCACCCCACTATAAGGATCTACTGCATGGGAGGGAGTCGGTGGTTGGACTACTCGACTACTCGGTGATAGAGGTGCAGTAGATGCACTACGTCTAGGAGTACCAACCGGGGGAGGTGGTACTCCTCCAGCCAACATGGCTGAAGTGGGGGTAGAAATACCCTCTCCAGAGTTACCCATAACTCTGCTCACGGGAACACCAATCACAGGTGAATTAAAAGGGAGAACTTGGACAATCAAAGGATCGTTTAAGTCAGTAAGAGGGGGGTTAAATTTTCTTGCAAACTCGTTAGCTTGCAAGTATTCAATCTCTACTATGGTTGTATCAACCTGATTAGTCCTAAGTTCTGGTTCAAAATAACCGTCAGCATCTAATCTTCCCTTTTAAGGGGGCGGTGGAGGCTCCACTATAATAGCTAGAGGAAGGTTTTGTAACCTTCTTGACCTTCTGAGAGGTTGGTCCTCCACGGCTAGGAGATTGACTTTTCACACACCTAAAGGCCGACTAAATACAAGAAAACCATACAGCACTCACTAAAAATTTCCTAAAGCTAAACAAACAAACGGGTATAAGATATGACTTCCAAAAGAAAGATGATAGATGGATACTTGGCGTCCGGGTTGGTGTTCTTAGGAACAAGCAGAGGAATCACCCAACCGACCTCCCACACCTTCTACCAGGGTTACCTTCCAATCTCGTCCAAGGTAGACCAGAAATAGCCTTCTGGTATACCTGTGTATGAACCCTAATGTCAAAGAGGCTAAAGGCTACTGCAACTACACTAATTCTGGGGAGACATCCGCAAGCCTGATTCGTACACATGGGCAGGGTACAAAGCCCAAAACCCCTGTCAATACTGGCATCACACAAGGCCCAAGAGGTGGTATTGACAAAAGTACCCATATGCGTAAAAATCCTGATCTACACTCGAACAAGGAATCAGAGGGTTATCTCCTTAGTCCAGGTCCTCACGCAGCGTCGTGCTTAACTCCTGTGTGAGAGGAGCTTCCCAGATACACTCAATATAGAGGAGGATTTACCTAGTGATTGGCCAGCTACGTCTGAATCAAATACTTGTGGAGAGTTAAACTCCCCAATCCACAAGTCTAGCCTAAGCTAGTTGGTGTATGAACCTAAAAAAGAGAAACTTACTAATAATTTTTAATTATGTTGTTCTTTTTAATAGGTTGTTCTTAGTCAGAGGCAAATGGCATGAAACTTTGTATGGTGTTGTAGACTCGATAAAAGAAAGCAAAACTCATGCATAAAAGTAAATTTTCAAAGCAAATTGCAACTACAAAGCCAATTTTTTCTTTTTTCCTTTAAAATGAAAGCCAGTGAACTTAAAACCAAGCATAAGAAACTTACAAGACCTTTTTTTAATAAATTTTGAATTTTTGTTTGAAACGTAGCGAAAATAAATACTACATGCAACCTAATGCAAAATATTTTTGTCTTTTCTTTTCAAACAACTTCAAAAATTACAATGCAAATGAATGCAAACTTGAGAAAATTTGACTAATCTAAGCATATAGCAGTGAAATGAGGCAAACAGATCCCAAAGCAACCCACTTCAACCAAAAGGAAGAAACTGGAACAAACCCTGACTTGGAGGAACTAACAAACTCAAAAGTTCACTAGATCCACAAAAGAAAAGTGACAGACTCGGACTACAATAAGCAATATAGAGCACAAAGTATTCAAAGGATTTGATCACTGACCTAGAACACAAGCACTCAAACTTACAGACCAAGCAGGAGGACTACCTACACTCACCAATGGAAGAAAATCAAGCACAAAGGCTCAAGAACTTGAAGAAATCAAGCAAATGATATGAAGTACAGACCTCAAACTCATAGAGTCATGTCAACAACAGAACCCTCACAAGCAATCAAAAGGTCAAAAGATAGGGACAAGCAAACCCTACTGGACCAAAAGACTGCTACATGAAACACGCGATTGTCTATGCAGACAACCTGCGTACAACACATGATAGTCCAAAAGGAAACCTGCGTGTGCACAATGAAACACACGACTGTCTATGCAGACAACCTGCGTGTGCTGCCAAATTTTTTCAAAGAAAAAGGCTAGCAACAAGGTTCTGAACAAGCCAAACTGTAAATCAAAAGGCAAAAAGACTAAACACACCCAGAATAAAAAAGAAACAAAGGCTGGTAAGGGAGCCTAAAGAACGGACCCACAGTAGGCTGGACTCCCCAGCAGAGTCGCTAGTTCTGTTGTTCAGGATAATGCACCCTTGTAACCTAGGGTCTCTGGGGTTACCAACTTACTAAGACACTTGCAGACAATCAACTTATCTAGAAAATGAAATAGGAATAGAAATGAAGCTTAGCATAACCAGTTTATGATGGTTGATCCAAGCTTGGTCTTCTCCTCTTTCAGTCTCTTTCTAAGCTTCCAGAGATTCTCCAATTCACCTACAAAAGACAAATTCTTCTAGCAATATCTTGTATATATATCAATGATTAATTAGATGCATATTCATAATAAAATAATCAAAACAATTCATTATTCATCACATACAAGAATGCAACAACACAAAGATTGGAAGAAGAATTTGCTTTATTAATAAACAGAGAATGGTGAGATTACAACCCAGCTTATGAAACAAGGACTCCTTTGTAAACCGATGACACTGAGTTCTGCTGCTCCAAGATGTCTGAAGGCATACCACCAGCATAACTTTGCTCTTCTTAGAATGATTGATTAGCCCCATCCCAAGGCCTCTATTTATACGTGAGGAAATAGAGTGGTTTCGAAGGTTAGGATGGTTGAGAGAGTTGAGATAGTTATGGATTAAGGCTCAACTGATCTCGACTAATCAGGATTTATATTTTTTAACATTGAATTAAGGTACATGCGAGTATATATATATAGGAAATGCACATATGACACACTCCTTGACTTAAGGCAAGTAACATTGGGCTGTGAATTTGTTTGTGCCCTAGGTCTGAGTCGTGAGGTTGTTTGTGATCTTCAACTAGGGCGTGACTGCCATTTATATGACTGTTGTAACTTCTCCTAGCTGGGTCATGACCTGATCCGCTGACTGTGTGTTTCTATACTAACATGATTATGTGTCTCTACTGAGTATGATTATGTGTTTCTCTACTAGTGTGATTATGTGTCTTTGTTAGGCATGACTGTTTATCGATTGAGCAGTGACTTTTCTGGGTTGTGTTCTGTGAATATCTCTTTGAAGTATTGATAAAGGATTGAACTTTCTCTTCATGTTGATTAAGAATCTGAGGTTTGTACCCTTACTACTATAAGCCCCCCCTCTCTCTCATCTAGGTGATTTGTCCCTTCAATGACAAGGTCAGAACCTAAAAGTATCTGAGTATAAGGCTGATTCAAAACAATCCTAGAATAGTACTTTCATTGTTCTTGACTTTTGTTATTTCTTGTACATTATTATTGTTTTGTTTCATCAGTTATAATATTGTTACTGTACATGGAATTTGGTAAATCATCTCAAGGACAAACTTTAACGCAATGACCAATGGAGTGTTAAAGTTGAAAGAGATGAAAATTATGTTTGAATTTATTGACCAGTACTATTCTGAATCAAACTTTGTTTTATAATTTTGTTTATGCATTAAAGTATATTTTTATGTCAAATCCTAACCTAACCTGAAACTTTAACATGGTATCAGAGCAAGGTTTGTAGCTAACTTTGATTTTACAGCCTATCAGAGTCTACATAGATCCTCAGGTAAGGGGTTGATTACTAACCAAACTTGATCTCAGAGATCCTTGACAAAGTTCATCAAGTTGGAAAAGAAGAGTTTAAGAGAAAAGAGATTTCTAATTAAAGTTGGATGGCCACACACAAGCATGAGTTGGCTGGAAATAAAGATGTATGGATCTGCTACTCCATGTTCTAAACATGACATCATAATTTTGTACTTGATCTCTTAAAGGTTATGTCAAGTAAAGAAGGTTAACTCAGGTATGTATTTATGAGGTAAGTAAGGGGACAACTAACTCTTTATAATCAACCTAGAAGGTATGTGGATTATGTCCCTCTTGCTGAGTCGTGACCTATTGCACTTGATCTGAAGACTGTGTGGTATATCTCATGTTGGGACGTGAACTTGTTTGTGTACTAGGGTTGGCTTGTGAATTTGTTTGTGCCCTAATGCTGGGCCACAAGGTTGTTTGTGGTCTTCAGCTAGGGCATGACTGTCATAACTTTTCCTAAATGGGTCATGATCTGATTCGCTGACTGTGTGTTTGTCTACTAGTGTGACTGTGTGTCTCTGTTGGGCATGGCAGTGTTTATCGGGTAAGCAGTGACTTGGTTGGGTTATGTTATGTGAATGTCTCTTTGAAGTCTAGATAAAGGATTGAAGTTTCTCTTCATGTTGTTAAGAATTTGAGGTCTGTACCCTTACTACTATAACCCCCCCCCCCTCTCTCTCTCTCTCAAGGTATGCCATTTTTTCATCTAGGTGACTTGTCCCTTCGGTGACAAGATCAAAACCTAAAAGTATATGAGTATAAGGTTGATTCAAAACAATCCTAGCTTAGTATTGTTATTGTTCTTTACTGTAGTTATTTCCTGTACATTATTATTGTTTTGTTTCATCAATTATAATATTGTTGTTGTACATGGAATTTGGTATATCATCTAAAGGACCAACTTTAACGCAGTGACTAGTGGAGTGTTAAAGTTAAAAGAGATGAAAATTATGTTTGAATTTATTGCAGTAGTACTATTCTGAATCTAACTTTGTTTCATAATTTTTTTTATGCATTAAAGTGTATTTTTATGTCAAATCCTAACCTAACCCTAAACTTTAACAATGCATATATAGCACCACAAGGTATTTTCTCAAAGAATTGCCGACTCTTTGTGATGCTACAGGTGTGTTTGTGTTGGATGAGGTAAAATGCTGACCATTTTTCCTTCTTTAGACCATATTAATTATGTTGATTATCAATGTCATTTGTTACAACGATAGAAATAGTTGTCGGGCTAGAAGGGTATATGTTATGTGTCTACTTTGGTTTGGAAGGTGTGTTTGGCATAATTCAATTAAATGTGTAGATGCACACGTTTGTTGTTCCTTTCATTTATCACAGGTCTTGATCCCGTCTGATGTTAACAATTCACTCCACCCTTCAATGATTATGTCCGGTAATGTCTTCAGCCAAAGTCTTGGATTTCAACTTACATATCTCCTGATTGTTTATTTATGGTGAAGTAATCTGATCAATTTGGAGCACCACCCAACAGGGTTACTGTTCCACCATTCTCCTATTCAATAAAACAATAGCTTTGAATAGATATTAACCAATAAAATCCATTAGACATGCAAATGTTTGTCTATTGAATTTCATGGTAGCTCATCCTCTATTATAATTAATAGGAACTTTCGCATGTGGTTTAGGAAGGGGATATGATTTTCCTTCTTTAGGATATATTATTATATCTCCAAGCATCATAGCTCAGAACGATGAAGAAACTTTCCTTGGTTTGACAAGTTGAATATCGTACAGGACCCCAACCAAAAGACCATGCAAATAAAAACCAAGACCAGATAATTGCTATCGACTAGGTTATTCACAAAAAAGAAGACCTCATATCTTCTTCCTTAAGCAAAGAATAAATCAATTAGAGATAGTTAATCCTTGTTGATCGAGCCAAATTAGTTGTAACAACCAAAAACCATTGAGAGAAGCTTATCTTAACTGCAAATTCATTACTGCAAAAAGGAATATACATAGTACCGATGGCCAACACCAAAAGCATGACAATATGATAAGTAACTTAATCTCTTCCTTGATTATAACCAGTCCTTTGTTTTGACCCATATTTGCATCATTTTCTCTAAACCAACCAACATTTTCTCTAAACCAACCAACACCCCAACCAGATACAGGTACATGTTGCAGCATTTTCATGTTAGTTTTCTACTTGGGGTGATGGATTGGCACCACTTATGAAGATTACCTCGATTCTCAACACTGTGTTAGCACCTAAAGACATTAAAATATGTTAATGAAACAACCATGGAAATAAAAAATTGTATTGAAATAAAATGAACAAAAATATGATGATCAGAGCCTCATACAACCCCTACATGGTTAACTGATCAAGAAATGTTGAGGTTGTTTTTGTCATCCCTCGTCGACCACATTCTTGACAATGATTGTTTCTCATACACTCCTACAATAGCAGTTTTTGGCTTCCATCTCTAGCTGATTCATAACTGTGTCATGGAATTATCTGCAATCATTTATTAATTTCCATGGGAATTGATTTCTACATTTCTCATTTATAATAAAATTTCCTTTTCACTTAAAACATTAGAACTATATGCCAGTTTTCTTGCTTTCTCAATTAAAAAATGGTTTAGACTGTTAGAAGACTGTAATGGTCCATACTACTGCCAGAGCAAATTGTAATGGTTTCATACTACTGCCAGAGCAAATTGTTTGAACTAGATTTCATACTACGCTTATCCATATACTGGATTTGTTTAGAGACGACATTCCCATGCCACGTATTGGGTCTTTGCCAACCAATCTCCGCTAAGAATTTTGCTTGTGAACCTTGTTAAATTTATCAGAACTTTGGATTTAAAATCTTTTACACCATTCTCTATGAGGTATTCCATTCAATAAAGATGATGAATCTGGTGACAATTTAGAAACCCCACTGACTCCAACAAAGGTTTTTCTGAACTATCACTACAACCTCTATAATAGTTGGTCGTTCTTCAGGTGGTTCTCTTGTACATACCAATCCCAACGGCACGATTTAATTCACACAATTGAATATCTCATGTTTCTCTAGTGCACAAACATTTGCATCCTTCAATAGACTGCTATCAATCACCTCCTCAATTTTATGAGGAAAATCCATCCTCACCCACTTTTGTAGGTATAGTCCCTCCAAAAACATGATATATCATATATGTTGGCCTCTTTCTAGTCATCATCTCCAATAATAGGATGCCATAGCTAGAAACATCACCCTTTGTTGAAACACTACTGCCAAATCCATCCTCTGCATTCAATCCAACTAGTCATCAAATTTTGATTGTGACAACATGCAATAAATAAATAAAACTTATTTTGCCATATTTTGTGAAGTTTCATACCAGTGGCAATATAGGCAATGGATCCTTTTTAAATGGCAATATAGGCAATGGATCCTTTTTAAAGGAATTGTGGAAGTGATTGAGTCGATTGATTTTGTACAGGTTAGTTATGCAATGCCAAAGTCTGATACATGTCTGATATATGTGTTGTCATATTGTGATCCAAAAGGATATTGTTGGGTTTTATATCACAATGCACTACTTGAACAAAACAATAGTGATGAAGATATGTTATGCTCTCTATCTGAGCATATTTGCACTCTATGGCTTAAGTTCAATCCATGCACATCCTCCTTAGCACTCTCATCTCCAGTGGGATACAAATGTTTTTCCAAGCTTCCATTTGACAGTAATTGGAGGACTAAAGCCTTGAAGTGAGGGGTTGAGCAAGAGCTTATAACTCTAATAAGATTTCGATGCCTAATTCTCTTGAATACATTGCATTATGTGTTGAAACCCTTTTAAGCTTCTTCATTCTGCAACTTGAGAACCTTGACAACAACTTCTGTGCCATCTTGCAAAATTGCCTTATAGATTGATCCAAAACTATCAACTCCTATCAAGTTTGCCTCATTGAATCCTTCAGATGCTTTTACAAGATCTTCCTATGAAATCACTGGTTTTCCAAACCATAGTGAGAAATTTTTGGGGAAAGATAAAAAAATTTCCATGCAACCTGCGACTTCATAAGATTCCAATGAGTAAACAACATATCACAAAAGTGTTGACACCTGCAACTGGTATAATCACATTTTTTGAGAACTGAATGATTTCTTTGTTTCAAAGAAGCAGAAGGGGGACACATAGGCAAGCATATTTGGGGATTTCCCCTCTCAAATTATTGAAATAAAAATTCAGAGTGTGAAGCATTATAAGTTTTTTCAAGGGACATTGGAATTGCACCCGATAAGTTATTTGATGAGAGATCTATTTCTCCAAAATTTTCAATTCACCAAATGTATCTGGAATTGGGCCTTGTAATGTATTAGAGTCTTGTGTAGCTTCCAAGTGAAGTTGGGATGACACCAGTTAACTGGTTGAAAGAAACATCAATAGTTTGAACCAGAGCCATTTTTAGTGATCTCAGGAGGCAGAAAACCTTCAAGAAAGTTGTGTGACAGGTTGAAATAAAACTGGAGATTAGAAAAACTTGCAACTTCTTGAATCGCTATCATGTCTTTAGTTGAATCATTCGTCACAGAAATTTAGTCGTCTCTCTTAACCAGATGGATTTTATTTGATTACCCCATCATTGGCAAGAAGAATGCTATGATATTGTGTAACGTTGGAAGCAAGATAAAAACAGGGACAAGGGCCTGCTAGACATTGTATGCTCCCGTCACCCGTGAATGGTCATTAATGAAGTTACTAGCTTTCAAGGCCAGTAATCATAATTAACAACCTTAACTGACAAAACATAATTTCCAACAGTAGAAATCTGTACTATTTTTAATGATTTTTTGGAGGTGAGGCAATCAATCCTCTCTTCACTAGCTTCTTTGACATCGACAACAAATCCCAACATCTTTTTCCATATTCAAATTTATCAATATCATATCCCACTTTCAATACCGCATAAACATCATCTTTGTTCGCCAATTCTGTGCTAAACGAAGACCACTGCAATCTAGACCAGCCCGAACGACTTTTCATTACCAAAAAGAGGTAAGGTAATCCATACAATGCCTCCAGAAGAAAATCATACATAATGTTTGCAATATCATTATTGATAAAATGAATTATCATGCACTGGGGTTTGGACACATGAATATCCATGTGCTCTTCTCATCTTCAACATCAAGTTCATATGGCATTGTAGCGATAAACCTTGGCGCAACCATCTTTCTTTGAATCCCATATTCTTACTTAAAAAAATCCATAGTTGAGCAATGGATCCCATCTTTGGCAATCTCCATCTACCATTTGAGCAGTCACTTAGCAATCTAGACACGTAATCTCTTACCTGGCACGTTTCAAGACATTTGGATGAACGACGACAGTCCTTTTGACACCTGAGCTTACCTTGTACACTTATCATTTGTTGAGCACTCTTGGCATTTGATATTATTGGGCATTGGCATCCCACATACAAAAGGAAAAAGATTTGATCAATTCTTGATATAGTTGGGCACCCAAACGGTTTTCAATGCGTCGTGCACAGTATGGTCTCGTGGGCTCCATTTGTGGCATTAGGAATTTTGTGATTAACGTGATATTTAGTAATATGATGCCGATGACTTAGAGTGTTGGGCTCAATGAAAAAAATCCATATATTTTTCAAAACCAAGCCACTAAAAAACAAAAAAGGTAAGACAATGGCTCCGGGTTTCGGGTGCTTGCATTGGCATGGGTTCGGTTATAACTTAGAGCTAGAATTGAAGAGTTGATTTTGAATCAAGAAGATTGTTCCGAAAGCCAAATGTCTTTTTTAATTTGGATAATTTTAAAAAATGTTAAAAAGCAAAAGATATAAAACAATGTCAAAACCTTACCCATTTTTAAAATACAACTATAAAATTATTTATAATAAATTATATATATATTAATTTTTAGCTTCATAAGTTCAATGGGTATTTTACAAATGAAAACAAGAAAATCGTATACTAGACTTCAAATTATCAAAAAGATCCGGTATTAAACTTCAAATTATAGATAAAGTGCCAGAATTACCAGATTGAAGGTTTGAAGTGAAGGGAGATTAGCTAAGCTAGCATAAAGATTTGAGATTTGGCAAAATTGACCAAGTGGGTGAAGAAGTAAAAAATATTTCGCGGGTGGATTTTAGTACTAAGAAATCCCTCATGGAACTAGATCCAAGGTTAAATGGATATAAGTTTGTGTAATTGAAATGGTCCATGTTAAGAACTCTCCATTTTGTATTCCCCTTTATAGAAGCCAAATAAACAATTTTGTTCACCTTTTTTTTCTTTATTAAGTAGCATATGTTAGGGATACACATAAATATGCCAACAATTATATGAATGTTTCTATGCTTTCTTATCACTCTTGTCTTTTGGGGTTACAACTATGCTCTGTTTTACATGGATGGGTATCAAGTTCTACAAGAAGTGGTGATGAAAGTTGGAGAAACATTTAAAGTCCTTATATAAGAGGTATTTATTGTGTTGCTTTGAGATATTGTTAAAAGCAGTCATTATTTGTTTAGTGCTAACTAATATATTATTTTACAATTGTTCCAGACCAAAAAAGTACGAGATGGACTCCAAGAAGATGTGTCAAAGAAGTAGGCTTTTTCTATTGTTGCGCCGAGAGGCACATTCTACAGCCCGGTATGAGCTAGAAATGTAATTCCGTGCTCAACGTGGAAGTGACACGTGTCACAATGTCGGCTCATGATAAATATATATTTAAAGCTCCCACAATGTCGGCTCATGATAAATATATATTTAAAGCTCCCACAATGTCGGCTCATAATAAATATATATTTGAAGCTCGCACAATGTCGGCTTAAAGATTAAACAAGGCTTAATATCTATACACAGCAAAGCGCGGCCATTGCTTCCTTCGCAGAAGAAATACAGTCTTTAGCGGACTAGCGTTCCTAAGGCTTTTCGGACTGAGAAGCGAAGCTCTGAATCCCTGTAAACACAAAATCATTAAACTGCAATCCCACATTTTCCCTACCACGGAATGCGCCATTTCTTAACCCTACAGATAATAATTTCATTTAGAATATTTAAAGCTCCTTGCAGCTCCATGGATCATAGAATTGTTGCTCTCTGCATTTCCTTTTATCCTGGCGAATTGAAATAAGTACCGAGTGATGCAGTTAAAGGATATATATTCTAGGGTTTGTCGAGGGAAGTAGACTAGGTCCACGTAGATGTGACTTTGAAATTGTATTCTCTTTCGTCATGTCCTGTATAGACAGTGCCTGGCCTCTTTTATCAGGTCCAGGCCCGCCGAATAATTTTAACTATTATTGGGCAACCTATTATTGGGAGCCCATTTATTTCAAAGTAACCGTAAGCTCTGTTCACGGGGTATTGGTAGCTTAACCAGATGTCGCTCTGCAACAAGAATATGGCAAAAAGTAAAAGGAAAAAACATACAAAATTTAAAATGCTTGCGATTCCTAGAGTTTCTTAATCGGTTGAATGTGCCAACATGGAAAAGCAACCTTATCCTTGCATTAAGCCAACGAAATATGGTATAACTATCCATCGTCGTGGTGTTAAGACACACTAGATTGCTTATTTTTAAAAAGGTGTGGTGTAGTCTTGGACTCTCTATTTGGATTTGGATACGAGTACAGTGAATATTTTGGGAAAATGTTATTTTTTTAACAAAAATAGAGTAGTATTTTATCAATGCATAGGTATATGTTTGAATTCCTAACGAATCAAACATATATATTAAAATCAAATTAGTAAAAACTAAAATAATATTGCAGACAACTTCTTCAAACATGTACATCGTTTTTCTCATAACACTTAACACATTATCTTATCTTCTATGGAGGAGGGGAGGATCTTAAGTTTTTATATATTCACAATATGAAACGCGGGGTAATTCAAATAGCAAGTTAGTAGGCTCTTGCCTGCTGGCACCCTTAAAGCAATCCGATTTTAGGTTTGTCAGGGGAATACTGGGGTTCTGAATAGTTGTGTTTGTTCCCAGAAAAATTGGTATTATGTTGAGTGACAATCGGCTTAGGCTTATGAAATTTCCATGATGTTGCAACTTAGGGTGTCTCTATAATCTTTAACGAACTTAACTTAGCTTGGCGGCATCATTCTCTTACTGCAGGTCCCGGGATTTAGATATTGGCAGTGTTCCAACTATGGATAAAATCTTCACATTGAGGCCATTATACTACGCATTACCAGACATATGCATGTAAACCATTGCTGCAAATGCCTCCATGTAAATTCTTTTTTCACTATGTTGTTTGTTGATAGATACCTGAGGATTGCTGACCAAATGACATGGTGTCACAAAATAATTATCCAATCGAAACTGTCACCTAGGTAAAACGCTCAATTTTCATGTAATTCAAATCTGCTCATACTCATTTCAACATCCAGGCCTGTTCATTATAATTTTCATATGTCAGTTCGTTGTAGTTCTTATAAACATCCATTTTCTATTTCATTCATAAGGTCACCAAATCTCTCTATTATTCCAATATGAAATTGAAACAGCTGTTAAAACAGTCAATGTAAAAAACGAATACCATCCATAACATTTTCTAGAGATAAAACCCATGTTTTCTTCCTGGCAGTTGCATATTATTCTGAAAAGTAATCAAATCCGTACAGATATCCGCAGTAATCTA
>LPNX010958101.1:204763-221794 GCA_001517045.1 Pseudotsuga menziesii | reverse complement strand
AAATATGCTCTTTTCAATTAAACACATTGTTCAAATACTTCATAAATAAATAATGAACACTTGCAATAATTAGTTAAGTTGGTTTTCCCCCTTTCCTCTTGTATCTTAAAAAAATCAAACTTTACTGCACTAATGCTATTCTATTTCATAATTAATTTTGATTGTTAAAATAAATAATATTAATAAATAAGGGAGGCTTTACTAACATCAATATCATTAAATAAATTTATCGGTAAGAAATTTCTCACGTTAATCTATAATTCATAAAGTAAACATTCATCAACTTAGTTTTTAATACACTACGACTACCACTACCAACAACAACAATAATAAATTATGTTGCTATTTGAATTCATAATTTATTTTAATCATTACAAGGTTAAAACTTAGACTTTAAAGTCATAAAATATTTTCCTGTATTGATTATAAATAGTGTGAACTTCCAAAAATAAAACAACATACTCAACAAAGACACAAATAATTACTACGACAATATTTCTAATTGTTGTAGTAACAAATACAATGTTAGTATTCTGTCATAAAATAATCTAATCAACTTAACATTAAATACAAACTATAAATAATATTACTAGACAATATGTAAGGATTCAAAGTCTATGACTTTCCTCATTTTGAAAGAACTCAATCTAGCGGAAGTTCTAAATTCTAGATCCACTAAATAATTACAAATTTAATGAAATATGTGTTCTACTCAAATTTGGGACAAGAGGGAAGGTGAAGAGAGAGGCCACATGGCATAGCATGAGCAGCCACACCAATTCGACTTGGATTTGGTTTATGGATGGATTTGTAACCTTATAATATCAATAATTTTTATAAAATACAAGGATCATCCATGAGAAGAATCTTTTTCTCATTTGTGAATTGTGAGAGCTAGTGGATGACTAGTTTTCTTGCTTAAGCCAATTTCGAGGGTGAAAGATTCACATCCTAGTTGGTGTTTGGAAATGTCACTCAGATATTTCATGGATATTTAATGGAGTCTTATTTTCAGGTGTAATATACATGAAATCATGTGGATTCTTCTATGGCAGCACTCTCTCTCAACTATTTCCAATTTTCACACCATATCCATGCCAATGGAGGGATTGCGCTTTTGGTGAGATATTGATCTCTTTGGGGAATATTATAATTCTAATTATATTATGTTTTGATGTATATTATCTGTATTTCATGTTAATAAGACTCTCAGGTCGAAATACCCAAAATAATTTATGTAAAAATGTTGAACAATGAAGAAATAGTGTCATTTCTCCACTATCTTGTTGTGAACCATTTTAATGCTGATGATTTCGAATTGGGAGATCCTTTAATTGTCCATTTATGATTGTAATAAGTTAAATATTATATTTCCTTCATTATCAGAAACTTTCAATTCTAAATTCCCAATATTTTTATGTCAAAATGATTTTTAATGAGCAAACAATGACCATTTCCACTCCATTTTGATATATGCCATGGCAATGCTTATTATTTTGAATGGAGGAATGCATATATGATAAATGTATGATGTATGGACTATAATTAATATTTATTTAAAGTCTATTTTTCATTACTTAATCATTTTAATCCATTTTACTCATATTTATTGCATTGGGAGAATCTTTGGTGCATTTTCCCCAAGGGTCGAAATTGGGACTTGGGAGTTGTTTTGGAAAGAGTCATAACAGCCTGTATAAACTTAAACATGATGCATATGAGACTTTTAAAATGTCCCTTACACATACCCATAATATTTTCATAAATTCAAGTGACTTTTGGATAATTTTTGAAGCCATTTCCGGCAATTACCCAGGGGGAATTGGATCCCCAATTTGCTAGTAAAGACTCTTACTTTGAACAGAATATTAAACAAATTTTCAGAAGTAATTGGGAGGTAAAAAAACATAAATTATAATTATATTTAATTTATATTATCATTAATTTACCTTCAGAGAAAATTTGGAAGCATTTGGGGTCAATTTGGAGGTCTAGACATCAAAACTAGTTAAGGTCGAAATTGGGGAAAAAGTGAAATAATTGGTCATTTAAAAAAATTTCAAAAAGGGACATTACAGTGGTATCAGAGCATGATATTGGAACCTGATGTGGTCTGATATTTATTAGGACAATAATTCAGGTACCATTATTATATATTGAAACACAAAAGTGCTTTGGTTGAAGAGGGAAAAAAAAGTAGGAGAAGAAGGCAATTTTTTGGAAACTATGACTAGGCATGAAAAGAGAACCTCATATGATGGTGAGGAGATAATAAAAATAATGGAACCTATATTTGAAGACATGAACAATAATATTATGTAAGTATTTGAATTTTTTTCTATCCAAATTTGGGAGAAATATATTGATTTTAAGAAAACCAAGGAGAAAAATGCATTAGCTTGTTTGAAGGAGAAAAAGGAGGAGACCCATGAACCACCTAGTTCTGAAATAGGTGGAGTAGAAGAAGTAGTACATGAAGATGATAAAAATTCACTCCCAAATGACTCTAAAAAATATTAAGAGACATCACATGAGTATGAAGAAATTTTTATTGAAAATACTAAAGATAATTTTGAGACACATGCTACCTTGGAAATGAAACAAAGAGCATCTACTGATGGACGCTTGAACTACGAAGGAGTACCTACTAATGGGTTCTCACAAATATATGTTGGTGAAATAGATATCATATTTCAAAATTTTGCTGCAAGCCAAAATTCCATTAAACATGAAAATGAAGACCTTGTAGCAGTTGAAGAGGAAACAAGATCAACTTCCCCATCACCACTTGAGCTTCATGAAATTGGTCCAAGCAAGAAGGAAGAAGATGAGGAGGTTGATTTGCAAGAGCCTCATTTTCTTGAAGGGTCCTTAAATATGAATGAAAATAATATCCAAGAGGCCCTTAGCATACTCCATGATACTTAAGCATTGGTATCAAATTCTTGTTGGAGAGCTACTTCCTTGGAGGATCCATCCTTCCTTGAAGACATGGAGAAGATCCAAAGAGAAATGTGAAACATCAAAGGTAATTTCATGTCTTTGATTTTTGATAGAAAAAATGTCATTGAGATTAGTGAATGGTTACATGAATCCTACTTGAAGAATAATGAATTTATTCATAAGCTCACAATTCAAAATTAGCAACTTCTTGAAAAGTTGCAAGACACTTGTTTTTCCTCCGATGTTTCAGATTTTCATAAGCTAGATTTCTTGGAGGATTATCATGACATGATGGATCATGATAAATATGAAAAATTATAGGTTCTTGATGTGCTTGAGGATTATAGTGATGAGATCCAATCACTAGTAATGGTGGAAGAGGAACTTGAGTTTCCTCTTGAAAATGGTTACACAATTTTTGAAGAAGTGCATAATTCCAACACCTTGGAACCAACCCATGAGGAAAGTTTTGCAATTTTCTAGGGAGGTGAATAATCCTACCCCTATTTATACTTCACATTATGACAATTTTTCACTTACTGATCATTTGGGTGAGTTGGTTATTTCTCCTACATCCTACACTTCTAAATTTTGTAGGAGTCATCCTAATGAATTATGGCTGAAATGTTTCTTTTTGATGGTGCCACATGAAGAGAATGGAAATTCTATTTCTCCTTTTGCAAATGGAATTATTAGAGAACCATATTATTTACATTTGCAGCAGCATCCTTGTTTACATTATTATTATACACATCTACATGGGTGCACCTATGATGTTCATTTGAGTCACTTGAAGACTCATGGTTTTTCTTGCTCAACACTTGGTTCATTTGATGTTGGAGGAACTTCATCCAACACTTGGGTGAAGAGGGATATGATTGAGGAAAATTATTATTGGAAGCAACATCCTATGTTATTTCATGATGATATATATATTCATGGGTGTATTGATGAGACTTATTTGAGACACTTGAAGTCTTAGTGTTTTATTTGCTCCTTATTTGGCTCATATTTTGGTGGAGGTTCTTCATTCACTTCTTGGATGAAAGAAAAAATGGCTGATTATTATATTGATGCACATTATATATATTTGGAGCAGCATAATGGGACATGGGATCCTCACCTATTATTAGAATAATAAACCCATAGTTAGCTACCTTAGACATTAATTAATCCAATTTTTGTCTTATTTGCCTAGTTTCCATATTCCACCTTATGCAAGTTGTCCTCCACACATCCATAGTGGTAAAACTTGCTAAATTTGAGTCATGGAGTGCTTGGGAAACCACTTGGAATCAAATCTTCTTTATTCTTGTCCTCCCTAGCGCATGTCTTCTTTTTCTACTTTATTGCCTGCTTTTTCTGAGTTTTAAGGCAATTGGGAAAGTTTGACTAGGTGAAGTTAACTTGTTTTTTGTCCTCATCATCCTCCACTCTTTTATCCTATGAAAAGCATGTATGATTTTTACTTCCACCATCTATTATCTTGCCTAATTGATTTTTCCAATTCATGAGCTCCTAGATAGATTTGGAAACTACTTTATGCACCTATGGGGGATTTGCTTAGATTTAGTAAGCCTGCTTTTGACCAAATTCGAATGGCATCCTTATGCATTCGAATATCTCATGTAATTATTTATTTTGGAAGCCTATGACTTCATAGGTTTGGCTATTGTACACTTATTCAATAGAGATTAGTGTTCTTCTCCATATTCAGTCTCCTTTGTGAGTAATTTGCATGTGTAATTGGCAATTGTTGTGAGTGTAATTGTTCTAACACCTGGGTTAAATTTCCACATGGTATAAAAGCCTATGTAGATCAATTTCTCTCCTTCCAATTTGTATTGCGGGTTCGAAATCATTGACTGGGAGCATTCTGCTGACTGAAGGGACAATTTCTGAGCTATGGATCAATCTCAGAAGATCATCTTGACTCCATTTAACTTCTTTGAATGGAAAGTAGAGATGGAGATACTGTTGAGAGAGAAATACCTCTACAGAGTGACTATGGAAATAGAAGTAGAGCCCAATGCAGCTGTAGAGAAGATAAAATGGCACAACAAGAGGGATGAGGCCTATGGTCTCCTGTGTCTGAGCATATCCAGAGACCTCCTTTTCCATCTTGATGGATTAACATCACCAAATTAAGTATGGGAGAAGCTTGTTGATATTTTTGGTAAGATATATGAGATGAGGGGACATAAAATTGAAAATGAATTGATCTCCCTGAGTCCCAATAGCTTTGAATCCCTGCAACTCTATTTTTCCAAGTTCAAAGCACTTGTTTTGCAGCTAAAACAATGTGGGATCGAAAAGAAGGATGAACAACTAGTTTTGGCCATACTCTCGAAGCTTGGCCCTGACTATTCATTGTTTGTGTCAACCTTCTATGCCACAAAGTTGACAGCTCGATCTTGAAAAATTCCTAGCCTTGCAGATTTCATGGAATCTCTCACACAAGAACAAGATAAACTGGTGATGATGGGCACCATCAAACCATCCAAAGACCAAGCTCTGGTTGCTGGAGGTTTGAGGGTGGATTCAAAAAGCAAGAAGAAAGCTAAAAATCCACCTAAGAAAAAGAGAGACAAGAAAAAGTCTCTAGAGGAGCCTCAAGGTTCCAAGAAGAACCCCTAGAAGAAGAAGAACAAAAAATAAATGAGCAAGTGCACATACTGCAGTAAGGGCAATCATTCTGAAAGCTTTTGCATGAAGAAGCAAATTGACATGCTGACCCAAATCCTGGAGAAGAATGGCATATCCCTTCTAGGCAGCTCAAAGAAGAGGGAAGGAGGATCAAATTCAGAAGACAGAGAGAGAGTTCATGCATTGGTTTCTGGCACATCAAGCTCACCTAGCTTCATCATTGATCCTGGAGCTTCAAGACATATGGTTTCGACCAAGGAGGCATTCACCTCACTTGACATGTCTAAAGGTCCACCAATAGTACTGGGAGATGACTCTCTCACTAAAAGTTTGGGCAAAGGGAGGATTGATATTTACCATGGTAAGTTCAGCAATGTATTGTATGTTCCAGGTCTTGCCTCTAACCTCTTATCAGTGTATCAGATGACCCACACAAGGTCTCCAAAGAAGGTCATATTCTCCCCTGATGAAGTTGAGATCACGGAGATCTCAAGTGGTAAAGCCATTGCAAAAGGAGTTGCAAATCACACTTCGAAGGTATACATGTTCTCACACTTCCTACCCTACTCAAACCCCTCTGCTCTTCTGATTCATGCTAATGAGGAAAGAAAGCTTTGACACGAAATATTTGGCCACCTCAATTACTAGTATCTTTCTAATCTTAGTGAAAAATAAATGGTCATAGGGTTACCAAATATTAAGTTTTCCAAAGGAGTCTGTCAAGGTTGCATTTTAGGAAAACACCCAGAGCATAAATTTGAGAGAGCTAGTCATGAGAGAACCTCTGCACCTCTTGAGTTGATCCACAGTGATGTTGCTGGCCCATTTCCTCATATGTCAATGAGTCAGGCCAAATATGCATTGACATTCATAGATGATTTTTCCAGGTATTGCTGGGTTTACTTCCTGAAACACAAGTCTGAATTTTTTGCCCTCTTCAAAGTCTTTAAGGCTTTGGTTGAAAACCAATATAGGAGGAAAATCAAGGGCCTCATATCTGAAAATGGTGGTGAGTATGTCAAGTTTGATTTCATTCAATATTGTGCAGATGCAGGTATTCAGATGCAACATTCTATCCCTTACACACCACAGCAGAATTGTGTTGCTGAGAGGAAGAACAGATCACTGAAAGAGATGGCAACCTGCATGATGGAGGCTAAGACTTTGCCACCAAATTTTTGGGTTGAAGCTATAAACTGTGAAGCCTATATCTAGAATAGGGTGCCTCATAAACATCTTGATGGTATGAATCCTTTCAAATCATGGAGTGGGCACAAGCTAGATGTGACCCATTTCAGGATTTTTGGATCAAGGGCTTGGGATAGAATTCCAACAGAAAAGAGGAAGGCTTTGCAGCCCCAAATCCAAGAGTGTCTATTTGTTGGGTACTCTAAAGATTCAAAAGGGTACAAGCTGATAAATTTGAGCACAAACAAATCCTTCATTGAAAGGTGTGTTCAGTTTCAAGAAGAACCCCTAGCAGCAGTGGAAGTTGGAGAATCCTCTTCACCACCAGAACCTTTGAATGTAAGTGAAGAGATAGTTGAATATGATGATTCTGATATGTCTAATAATGATGATTTAATTTCATATCCTAACACTCCTACAAGACCAAAATTGGCATCCAAGACCATTCATGCAGCTGGAGAACTAGCTAGAAATCCTAATGATCCTAGGAGAACTAGATCTCAGTTTGAGAGTGCTCTGTGCATGAAAGATCCTATGTTTGCAAAGAAATGCTATCTGATGGTTGAATAAGACCCACATACATATTAATATGCAAAAAATTATCCAATATGGCAAACATCCATGGAATAAGTGTTCAGCTCACTCCAGAAGAGCAACATTTGGGAGCTGGTTGATCTTCCCCCAGGGAGGAAGCTAGTTCAGTGTAAGTGGGTGTACAAAACAAAATTTGCTGCTGATGGTTCACCTCTGAAGTAAAATTCCAGATTGGTATCCAAGGTCTACTCACAAGTACATGGCATAGACTACAATGAGACCTTTGCACCAGTGGCAAAGATGGACTCCATCAGGCTAGCCTTAGCCATTGCAGCTTCAAAGTAGTGGGAGGTACACCACATGGATGTGAAATGTGCTTTCCTGAATGGAGATCTCACTAAAGATGTTTAAATTCAGCAGCCTCAAGGATTTTATACTAACCCATCTCTTGTGTGCAGGCTAACGAAGTCATTGTATGGGCTTAAGCAATCCCCCAGGGCTTGGTATGCCAAGATCGATAGCTTTCTGCTATCACTGAATTTTTTTCAATGCAAGTCAGATCCAAATGTCTATTTGAAGCTGATTCATGGTTCATTAATTATCATTGTTTTGTATGTTGATGACCTTCTCATTACAGGAAGCTCAAAGGATGAAATTGCTTCTTTGAAGGATGCAATGAACCATGCCTTTTCAATGACTGATTTGGGCTTATTGAGCCAATTCTTGGGTCTCGAGATTGCTCAAAAAAAAGAAGGAATCAAAGTACATCAGTCCAATTATGACTTGTATTTGCTGAACAAATTCAATATGAAGGATTGCAAGCCAAGCAAGACTCCTTTCCTTTTAGGAGTTAAGCTTGAAGAAGTTGATTCTTCACCTATGGTAAACAATACACTGTATATGCAATTTATTGGATGTTTGTTGTATCTTACACATACTAAACCTGATATTTCTTATGCAGTAAGTGTGGCTTCAAGATACAGGGATCAACCTCATGAGATCCATTGGAGAGAAGCCAAAATGATCCTTAACTTTGTTCAAGGAACAAGGACTCATGGGATCTTCTACAAAGCTAAATCTGATCTTGATTTGATTAGGTTTACTGATAGTGATTGGGCAGGTGACAGCACAGATCAAAATTCAACATCAGGATATGTGTTCATGCTTGCTGAAGGGCCAATCAGTTGGTCAAGCAAGAAACAGAGTGCCATTGCACTCTCGTCTACAGAAGCAGAGTACAAAGGAGTTGTAAATGCAGCAACTCAATGTTTATGGTTGTAGGGGTTACTTGGAGAGTGTGGCTTCGAATCAGAATACTCAACTACTATCTATTGTGATAACCAGAGTAACATTAGAATCTGCAATGATCCAGTTCAAAAGTAGAGAACCAAACACATTGAGATCCATATGCACTACATCAGACAGCTTGTGCATGATGGCACCATTCACCTACTCTTTTGTTCATCTTCAGAACAATTAGCAGATATCTTCACCAAAGTTTTTTATGAGAAGACATTCAGAAATCTCAAATCACTGCTAGGGATTTCTAATCATGCTGTGAAGCATGAGTGATGACAAGATTTCCAAATTTTGTTTTACTGTCCATGTTTAAGGGAGGATTTTTCCCACTGGGTTTTTGCCTCTTTCCTTGGTTAAATGAACATGTAGTATGTAAAGGGTGACTAAGCCTTGTTGCTAGGCCCTATAATTTTCTGATATTTTACTCATAATTCAGGCTTAAGGGGGGGTGTTAGAATAATCAACCCATAGTTAGCTACCTTAGACATTAATTAATCCAATTTTTGTCTTATTTGCCTAGTTTCCATATTCCACCTTATGCAAGTTGTCCTCCACACATCCATAGTGGTCAAACTTGCTAAATTTGAGTCATGGAGCACTTGGGAAACCACTTGGAATCAAATCTACTTTATTCTTGGCCTCCCTAGTGCATGTCTACTTTTTCTGCTTTATTTCCTGCTTTTTCTGAGTTTTAAGGCAATTGGGAAAGTTTGACTAGGTGAAGTTAACTTGTTTTTTGTCCTCATCATCCTCCACTCTTTTCTCCTATTAAAATCATGTATGAGTTGTTCTTCCACCATCTATTAGCTTGCCTAATTGATTTTTCCAATTCGTGAGCTCCTAGATAGATTTGGAAACTGCTTTATGCACCTATGGGGGATTTGCTTAGATTTAGTAAGCCTGCTTTTGACAAAATTTGAATGGAATCTTTATGCATTCGAATATCTCATGTAATTATTTATTGTGGTAGCCTATGACTTCACAGGTTTGGCTATTGTACACTTATTCAATACAGATTAGTGTTCTGCTCCATATTCAGTCTCCTTTGTGAGTAATTTGCATGTGTAATTGGAAATTGTTGTGAGTGTAATTTTTTTAACACCTGGGTTCAATTTCCACACCTATGTCATTGGATCAGATTTTATTGGTCACTTGAATCTTGTATGCACTTGGAAAATGGTAGTCTACTCACTAGGAGGTATAATCACTTTCATGATTTCTTAGTGAGGCACCTCCTTGATGTACATTCTTATTATGTTGTTATATACTTTGATGATATATACTATGTACTCATGATTTTTGGAAGAATGAATACAATAAAATGGGATCTATTAATTCTCTTTCCAAATGGTATGGGTTGGAGAGCGCTCTTAATTATTGGAGTGCAATGCAAGCAATAGGACCCTTGTATAGGTTTTAGTCCGATTGATTTCAAATTATTTGGGAAACAAGCAGTATGGAAAATGGATTCCCCATTTAATAAGGTGATTTTAATCATATCATTGCAGCAGCAAGCATGGTGGTTTCTCTATGAAATATTAATGGAATCTCAAAGACTCAAGGTCGGCAGCTCAGTGACAACTTCAAAGAATCATACATAAAGCAGGTTCTTCAACAACCATGTTTGAAATTGCTTGAGGACAAGAAATATTGGGAAGGGAGGATTTTTAATGTCCCAAATATTACATTGGATCACAATGGACAAATCTCATTTTCCATATTCATGAAATTTGTCAAAGGGATGCTAAAAGTCAAATAATTGCCAAGGAGGAAAATCACTAGTTTCCTAGGTTGGAGGTGGAAGCTTTGAGATTGGGAATACGGGGTATAATAAATGATATTTAGACATTAGAAGGGGATAAATATTTAATAATGTATCTTATTAAATAAATACAATATAAAATGGAAGTGTCAATGGAGCATTAAGACACATGGAGACTATGGGGCCCACATTAGCTAGAATTTCTATGTTAAATGGTATCTTTCTCTTGCAAATTCGAATATATGGGAAGCCTAATGTTTTGGGATGGATTATTAGGTTAATATAATTTTCCATATACTTCATAGGTCGAATTTGGGACGGATTGTAACTTACATGGGAGAGGAAGAACCAACTGGGAGTTTCATGGACACTTGGCTAGATTCGCCTTACATTTATGACATCTATGACACCAATGATGGAGATTCTATGATAGTTATGACACAATTTATATCTGAAGGATAAAATAATGACATAATAACATTTCAGGACTGAATAGAGCATCTTAGAGGTCGAATTTGGGAGTTGGAGAAGGCCAAGAGGCTCCTACTCAAATTTGGGAGAAGAGGGAAGGTGAAGAGAGAGGCCACATGGCATAGCATGAGAAGCCACACCAATTTGACTTGGATTTGGTTTATATATGGATTTGTAACCTTAGAATACCAATAATGTTTATAAAATACAAGGATCAGCCATGAGAAGAAGCTTTTTCTCATTTGTGAATTGTGAGAGCTAGTGGATGACTAGTTTTCTTACTTAAGCCAATTTCGAGGGTGACAGATTCCCGTCCTAGTTGGTGTTTGGAAAGGCCACTCAGGTATTTCATGGATATTTAATGGAGTCTTATTTTTAGGTTTAATATATATGAAATCATGTGTATTCTTATATGGAAGCACTGTCTCTCAACTATTTCCAGTTTTCACACCATATTCATGCCAATGGAGGGATTGTGCTTTGGGTGAGCTATTGATCTCTTTGGGGAAGATTATAATGCCAATTATATTATGTGATGATGTATATTATCTTTATTTCATGTTAAAAATACTCTCATTTTGAAATACCCAAAATAATTCATGTAAAAATGTTGAACAATGAAGAAATAGTGTCATTTCCCCACTATCTTGTTGTGAACGATTGTAATGCTGATGATTTCAAATTTGGAGAGACTTTCATTATCAATTTCTAATTGTAATAAGTTAAATATTATATTTTATTAATTCTCATAAATTTTCAAGTCGAAATTCCCAATATTTGTATGTCAAAATGACTTTTAATGAGCAAACAATGACAATTTCCACTCCATTTTGATATATGCCATGGTAATGCTTATTATTTCGAATGGAGGAATGCATATATAATAAATGTATGATGTATGGATTGTAATTAATGTTTATTTCAAGTCTCATGCTCATTAATTAATCATTGGAATCTATTTTACCCATTTTTATTGCATTGGGAGAAGATTTGGTGCATTTTCCCCAAGGGTCGAAATTGTGACTTGGGAGTTGTTTTGGAAAGAGTCATAATAGCCTATAAAAACTGAAACATGATGCATATGAGATTTTGAAAAGTTTCCTTACACATACCTAGCCTCTTTTCAGAAATTCAAGTGACTTTGGGATCATTTGTGAAGCCATTTCCGGCAATTGCCCAGGGGGAATTGGAGCCCCAATTTGCTAGTAAAGACTCTTAGTTTGAACAGAACATTAAAAAAGTTTAGAGAAGTAATTGGGAGGTAAAAAAACATACATTAGCATGATATTTAATTTATATTATCATTCGTGTACCTTCAGAGAAAATTTGTAAGCACTTGGGTAAATTTGGAGGTGTAGACATCAAAACTAGTTAAGGTCAAAATTGGGGAAAAATTGAAATAATTGGTCATTTAAAAAAAAAAATCAAAAAGGGAAATTACATTGCACAAGGAGACTGTTCCAAAACCTCCACTATGTTATATTTATGGGAAGTGTTTGCATTGGGATCATAAATGACCTTATTGCATTCTTGGTATAGTGTTGTTGGCAGGATTCTCTATGTTTAATGATGAGGCTCAATCAGAGTTGATAGTTTCCTTTACCTTGGGTCTATATGTAGATGTATCATCCCATTTATTTCTAGTGTATATATTAATGTCCTACTCACATAAAAAAGTATGACTTTTTCCAAAATTGCTCTGAGAGAGGAGGAACCTTGGTTTCCCGCTTATGTGGATCCATGGTTGGGTTGGGCCATAGTAATAATTTGTTGTTGCGGTCGAGGAAATGGATTATTCAATATAACAGGTTGGGTAGAACCTTCTTTATGGGATACCAATTTCTGAGCCATTTCCATCTTAGGGAATTTATAGCTTAAATGATCTTTCATGCATGAAAAGAAAGGGATTTTCATTTTACCTTGTTTGTCCCCACCAACAATATTGTTGTTATTATTCACATTGTTATTCCCCTTGTTCCTAGTTTTCTTATTCTTATCTTTTTTTCTTTTAGGTTTCTAGTTTCCCTTAGTATTAATTGTTTGAACTTCCAAGACATCTGTAGGAGGGTTGGGACTTGGGATTTGTGTGATGTTTTGGAAATATTCTAGTGCATTTTGATCAACTAGGTGCATAACCTGGCTAGCTGTAACATTGACTATTGAACCAATCACACCATCAACATGTCATTAGAGGAAATTTCAACTCAAAATGGGCCTCTTAAGGAAAATTAATAAAATAATAGTTAAAATAATAAAATAATATTTATTAATTTTGGAGGAAGAAAAGAAAAAACTACTTTTTGGTTCGTATTTTCGACATATCTCCCTGTGTTTTTACTCAAATTTCAATCGGGAGAGCTCATTGGATGCAGAATAAAATTCCACATCCAACGACTACCCACTATGCATACTTTTGATGGACCCTTGTTGTAATCTCACAGATCACATAAAGTTACCAATAATGCATACAACAATATACAGAATATACACAGATACAAGAGACAAGAACAGATAGGATAAACAGATTATATTATTCTCAATAGATCATACAAAGCCAAGAACTGAACTTCGTTCTTGTGTGGCTCAACAGCCTAATATATACAGGTTACAAACAGTTACAATCATAACTACCTGTCGGTTCACCGAACCGACACGACTATTAGTTAACAGACTAACTACTGTGTTTACTCAGCCGACCGACGTAGTCGGTCCCTCGACTTAGTCGGCTGATCGACTAAGTCGGTCTTCGTTCAAGTCGACTTATGTCGACTTGCTCCTTCTACATCTCCCCCACAAACAAAACATTTCTTCGTCCCGAAGAAAGAGGGAGGTAAAAAATAGATTAGAAGTACAAAAATAGATTGCAAAGGGAGACTGCTACTGAGGTGGGCTGTGCAGGAGAATAGTTGGTCTTTTCTGCACACAGACTTAGACTATTGCTGGGGCTGTGATGGCAAGCTGATGTTGAAAGTCTGTCCATGTCTGCAAAGCTTTCTGAATGTCGATGGTCAGATTAGTAAGATTTGAGAGTACCGACATCTTCTCTGCCATTGCCATTTCTGCAATATTTTCCATGTTGGGGCCCAGCAGCTGATTGTGTTCTTCCGCAGCATCAAGGAGTCTCTGCATCTGCGGACAGATGTTGTCGAATTTCTCCAAGTTGGGAAGGGCTTGCTGAACCCACTGGTGTGCCTCACGTTCAAACTTCTGCAACTTAGTGTTTTCCAGCACTATTTGTTCTTCCATGGTCTGCCTCAGTTCTGTCTCAGTCGACTTCCTTCTTTCCAAGGCCTGAATGCCTTGTCTTGTCTGCCTCGTCTGAGTATAGACCTGCCCATAATGAGTAGGCCAATCTCGGAGTACTTCCTCAGTTACAATGGATTCCTCCATGTGGTCTTGTAGAAGTTTGTGAGCCTCCGAGAATGCTGTGTGCTGAGTCAGGAGCAGTCGGGCAGTTTCTTCTTTTTTCCCGGCCTTAGTCTCTTGGAGGTGGGTCTGTATGGTCGACACCAAACCTTCAAACAGCTGATATGCTCTTTCCAGTAGTCGGTCGGTAGCAGCTTCGACAGGGCCTAGAACAATGGATTGAACAAGAGACCTGCATTTGTCGAGGAACTCGACTTCTTCTGTATCCTTATCCTTGAGTTGTTTCCTTAGTCGGGTCGTCCTCCTCTTCGACTCTTTTGCTAGGGTGTTGAGTAAGTGGCCGAACTCTGAGTCGGTCAACGAGCTTACATCCCGTAAGCTAATCCTGAGCTGAGCGGGTCTAGGAAGAGGTTCTGTTGTCTCCTTTGCTTGCTCTGTTGGTTTGCCGTGAGGACCTGCAGAAGTGGAAGGTGGATCAGAGGTCGAAGGGGTTTGTGTCGGAGGGGTTGGTTCAGCGGTCGGGGGTTTTTGTGTTTGGGGAGGTGGTATGTCCACCTCCGGCTGTGATGCTGATGGTGGTTTCGGCTGTGAATCAGGCGGTGGTGGAGGTGGTGGAGATGATGGTGGTGGAGGTGGTGGAGATGATGGTGGTGAAGGTGGGGATGGATGGTGTCCTAATCCTGGTGGTGAAGGGGAAGAACTGTGGTCGGAAGACATAATTTCTTCTTTCGGTCGGTAGTCAGTGAAGGTCTGTTCAATTCCTGATACATCGCCACCTTCTCGAACCCTTGTAAATACTTTTGTTTGGTGGGCATATGTCTTTTTTCTTGCTTTTAGGGGGGTTGTTGTCTTGATTGTCTGTGCCGATTTGAACAGTGCAGGCAGTGTTGCAAAGAAGGATTTAAGCTCCTGGTCCGAGCTTTCCCTAGCTCTGAGTGCCTCAGGGATAACTCTTTCAAAGTCTTTGGGGGAAACGTCGGCCTGCTGCACTGGTGCTTTCTCCTCGACTATTTTAGTCGGAGATGGAGGGGGAGGAGTCGTCACCAGGTCGACCACATCTTCGGACAGTGGTGTTGTTTTGGCCTTCTTTGGCCGACCTTTCGGTGCTCCTGCTTCAACAAAACGTTGAAACTGGGTTTCAACAGTTACCTTATTTGCTCGGGCATCCTCAACAATATCGAGTGCTGATGCTGCCAGTTCGTCGTCGTCATCGGTGGAGTCAGCAAGGACAAGCTTACGCTTACCTTTGCCTTGCTGACGTTTCTGCAGCTTGATGTTCCTTCTGGCAATGGCTATCTCCTTCGCCAGTTTCTTGAGAATGCTCCGAGACACAGCATATTCAGGGTTGTCTTCCTCGACTTCCCCTGTCGGGGTCTGAGCTGGGTCGACAGTCTGAGTAGCCGGAGGAGTTGTTTGTTGTACTGGTTGTTGTGCTGGTGGTGGTGTCTGATGTTGCTCTGTCAGGGGGTCCACTATTGGTGCAGTCGGATGCTTCACTGTTATGTGCACCCGACCAGGAGTGCCGGTCGGAGTATCCTGCGTCACAAAGGTGCTAATATACAAGTGCAGCTCATAATCTTCCTCCTTCTCCTGGTCGGTCAGAGGTTCGACTATAGAGAAGTAGACCTGTTTTGCAGCCTCCGGGACTTGAATTTTGGTTTTGGCTTGTCTAGACAGCTCCCGAAAGATCTGGTCGACTGTGGGATAGTAGTCGAGGTCCCTGGCATTCGAATCCTGGGTTTTTGAGGACCATACTGATGTATGGTCGAGCTCCAGCTGGATGTGTGAGTCGGCTGGGAGGTGTCGTCGGATGTTCTGGGGCACCCTCCACCTTGTCGTACGCAGCTTAAGCTGCTGGAACCAGTTTTCTAGAAATACCTTGCCTTGGTTTAGTTCATGCACAGTTCCTTTTTGGGAAAAGGGTTTGAACCTGTGCATCTCGAATCTAGTCGGGTCTCGGAAGACAGGACTGCCTTCCGGGCATATATAGTACATAGAAATCCAAATGATTAAGGAGGGGAATTTGATAATACCTCATGTTTCCTGACAGCGCTCGCATATGGTTTTGACCAAGTCTGCGAGGTAGTCTTCCCATCTGAAGATTCGTCCGTCGGTTGCAATTTTGTCGACGGTGTCCAGCATTTCCAGTTTGAGGTCACTGCTACGACCAGCCAAGGTGAGAGTAATAGCGATGATTTTCGCCACGATCTGTGGTGTTCGTTCGTCGATCTGACTGATCATCAAACCCTTGGAGTTTTTACCCGACGCCGAACCTGTAAGGTGTTCGAATAGCCCTTCCTTGATCCCAATGGGGACCAGGTCACCCTGGTTTGACAAACCAGTAAGTCGGGAGATAACATCTCCAGTGATGTCGACCGGTCGGTCAAAGTAAAATTGGCCGTTGTGTTAACGACTCATAATGAATTTGACCGCGGCTTCCTTCGTACCAGTGAAGCTGGCCATGAGAGGTGCGTTGGCATAAGCATATATGGTGCTATGCCTAACTTTCTCAGCCTCCTGGGTGAGTCGTCGGTCTTCAAATGCCCATTCTTGAATATCTGTCCATAGCTTTGGAAACGGACCCTCCTGGACTTTCGCGTTTTGGATTCTCTTTAGTCACTGGAGTAGGGGTGAGTCTGCTGCCTGAAGTTCTTGGGCCTTAGCCGCAGCTCTGGTGCGTTTGGGTGCCATGGTTTCTGACGGAATAGACTAGTCGGAATTCTTACAAGGTTCACAAATTTCAGTCGACTGGGAGTTCGAATGCTCTGTAGGTACATGGTGTTGTGAATGAACTGTGGAACGTCCATTATTTATAGGCGCAG